>CAEFZY010064918.1:0-25231 GCA_903066815.1 Brachyrhaphis roseni | reverse complement strand
GCGTCTGTGGTGGATAGAGAAGTTAAAATGGAGTTGATAGTCGTTTTCTGTTAGATGTCCTGATTCTAAAGAGGTATGGCATGGGTATGTTGGCATTGTTTTTGGCCGAGTTATGTTTTTTCATAAAAAAAAATTATGCAAATCGCCCGGGCTCGGGCGGGTGGAGGTTAAGTAAGGCCAGTGTTATTATAGATGTTCATTTAAACCTTCCAGGAGCAGCAAACAAGCAAAGATGCTCCAATTGTTTACATTTTGTACATGTAATCTATTGCTTCACAACAAAATCAAACGATGCTCTTCGGGGCCCCCTGGTGGTGTTGGGACACTAATCAGCCACTTAACTCACAAATACCTTGGTCCGGCTCCGGGCCTCAGTCTAGAATATGATTCTTGCTGAACAGTTAGTCCAAAGGTTTGTTAAACGTTTGAGCCGAACACTAAACTAAGGCTGTATAAAGATAATGACATTCTGTCAGGGACGGAGGCCCAGAGGCAAACACAGCTGCCAATAAGCTTCCTGCAAACCAAACAATGAGGAAGAGTCCTTTAGTGGCAGTCACTGTATTTCATGTTACAAATATGTTTGATGCTGACTTTATATATTGATATGCAGATAAAATTCAGAGACTGGAGTCTCAAATGATCATGAGAGACTTGTATTCTGCAAGAAAAAAAAAAAAAGACTTGTCTGGTGGGTTATTGAGTCTGGGCAGCAGGCCGCTTTTTGTTTTTTTTTCTCTTTGGTTTCTCTTTGGAGAAGAGAAACCAAAATCCTGCATCCCCTCTGCAGGATTTTGTGTTTTCAATGGACTCTAGAATAAACCTTTAATATTCTACCTAAATTTTACGGATTACCTTCACCTTCTGCTACTCGTTTTCTGCATCAGTTCTACTGAATCTAAAAAAAAAAAGAGATTATTTACATCCATAACTTAGTAGAAAGAACTGCAGATAAGACATTTTGTGTTCGGCTTCATTAGGGTTGTCAGAATATTTGATATTTCAGTATTTTCCACACCTTTATCATTTACAGCTGCATTATGTAACATTTATAAAAAATAATTTTTGCATATTTGTTGAAAAGTTGGGACAGTTTGGGATAAGACACGGATAATCTAGGAAGAAAATGGAGCTCCTCTGCCTTCTCCCAGTGTTAACTACAAAAAACACAACAGAACCAATCGGGTCTTAGCGCTGTCAATCACAATCTTCTGTGGTGCTGCTCATCCCCTGCAAATTCTCCCTTTCAGCAGAGCCTGTTGTGAATGCTCAGGCTAGTTAGCATAGCCACCAATGATGGCGGATAAACAGTTTTCCTGTAATGAAAAGTTGTTTCTCCCCCATTAGCACATTTGGTAGCGAGTACATGATGTGATTGACAGCATCAAGGCCCTCCTCTTGGCTCTGATTGGTTGTTTTTGGTCGGGAGAGGTGCATTTAGCAGCTCAAGGAGGACAATGTGTAAAAATATGTAAACAAAACATATTCTTTATAAAAAAACTTGCATACTTCAGCTTTAACTAAATTTTGCTTCATTTTCCCACTTCTCTGACCTCCACGTGTGATCATTTAGGTAAACCAGCCAGAGTGGCGTTGGACAGATCCCCTGGATTGTATTTATTCTAATTCTTGCAACTGGCTCTCCAGGAGGAAGCCGATTCATTACCGGCCTTTCAGAGAGGCCCTTCAGGCTGAAACGTAGAGAGAGGGTATAATAACAAGGTAATCAGAGGGAAAGGGCGAACCGCGACAGCGAGGCACGGAAGCACACGAGAGTTTCAGATGGAGAGAGAGAGAGGAAGAGAGAGAGAGAGACGGGCAGATCTGAATGTGCACGGGGGCAGAGAACACAAAAAGAAGAGAACGATACCTAGAACAATCTCTGTGTTACTACAGGGCGTCGTATCCCCGCGCGGCAGGCAGTTCTGCAGGCCAAACAGTGTTTTATTCATGCAAAAATCGTAAAAAAAAGAAGAAGAAATAGCGCAAAGCTTCAAGGCTGTTCAGGCTGTTGCTCAATTATTCATCAAGCAGAGAAATGTATCCTGACTCAAGTTGCTTTGAACTTGGGGCATCATTTTTCACAGCTGTTTTTTTTTTTTTTCCCCCTCAGCTGTGTCTAATGTACCGCCAAACAGAGCTGCGTCTCACGGCCCGTCTTCCCCACCGGGGCTGTGACTGTTAATTTATACTAATTTGAATTTTTTATAATGCAAAAACCTATTCATGCTAAATTAAGTCCCTATAATGCCTTAATGGCACCGAGCTACACCCTGCTGCTTATGAATAATATCACTTTAGACATGCTGAGGCATTCTCTTCTTCATATCTGCCATGTGTTTTGAATATGAGATTATTTCACTGCCATGTTTTCACTGTGATTATTACTTGTGTTTAACAGCTGTGATTAGTTTTAATCAGCAATAAATCACCTGTGCTACCTGAAACCCAGATTTACAAGGACTCATGCATAAAGACGGTTAATGATGCTGATTTTTTTTCTACTTCTCAAGTGTTGAGATACTAAAAGTCTTTTATTGACGGACAAAATTACGTCTTAAAATTAACATTTTAAATTCAGTGAGAAAGACTCACTGGGCTGGTGGGGTCAAATGCAAATGCCAAGCACTGCATCATCCTGGTGCAACGACAAACGTGACGCAACAAATCATAATACAGTTCATCAGAAACCAATCACGTGTTCGCCGTGTTTGGCTTCTGGTTCTTATTTTTTTCCTCAGAGATTAGCACAGAGTTTAAGAGAAAAACAGCTGAAAGGAGACACTAACGTTCGGATTGGACCAAGACGGCGCCACCAGGTGGTAAGTAACTTTGTACAATGTAGGAAATCAGTTTCAAGTTTGATATTTTGCAGATATTTTCTCAGGGCACCAAACAAACTACTTTTTTACTTTTCTGTAAAATAGACCCCCTCGTACGAGACATTAAAATAAAGCATGTCGTTTTTTTCTATGAACTCTCCATATGATCCAGTGACCGAATCAGAAAATCTGAATTCTGACATGGAAACAAACAACATACACTTTTAGTTGTTAAGGGTGCTTAGCGAGTCGTATAGCTTCGTATTTCATGGAAATTCAATAATTATTACTCATAAGAAAAAAAAAAGGTCTTCGGCAGCTGCTGAACCATGTGACCCAGTCAGTTCAAACTACAGCTGGATTGACCCAACGGCCACAGAGGACATGGGTCTTCATGTTCTTTGTATTTTAATTAGGACTTTTAAAAATAAAATAATCGATAACAGAGACGCCAACAGCTCCAGATCGAATGTGCTCCACTAGTGATATGGTTTAATAACTCATGGCTGCTATCTGTTTTTGTTTAGTTTTTATTTTCCCACTTTTTTTAAAACTATTTTTTGGGCGACCAGATGTTTGGGTAATGAATGGTGAGATGTGATAATGCCAGGACTCTGTCTCTCTCTCTCTCACACACCCACACACACACACCCACCCCCCCACCACCCCACACACGTTTTCTGAAAGTCTGAGGAAGCATCTTTACAGCTCTGTGCACGGCTACGTCTAGCTGTGGAGAAGCAACACGCAGACTTCAGAGGCCGTTTGCCTCTGAGGAAAGGAGTCACCGCTGCACTGTGGAAGCTGGCGATCGAAGGTGAATACAGAAGCATCCGTCATCTGTTTGGTGTCAGTGAAACAATGGCGAGCTGATGTGTGCAGGACTTCTGTACAACTGTCTACACACTGCTGCTTCCTGAAATCATTTGTTTTCCAGACCGGCAAAAATCTACAAGATACGGCCGACTGCTGTGAGAACAGGTGGAGGCCTCAACAGAAGGAATTGACAAAACATTGCCTTCTGGGGAGTTTGGATGGTGAGGGACTGATCTGGAACATTGACAGAGTTGAGTTTAGCTACTGTGAACTGTGAGACTTTGCAGAAGTGACTCCTGAAGCCTTTTCCTGGTACAAGGTGTCTGCAGGTTTCAGCAAGTCAAATGTAAGATTTTTAATCACCTTGTTAACGTCACCTTGAATTAAACTCAAGGTGGCTAGCATCAAAAACTATGACACTAGCTAGATAGCTAGCAAGGGTATATTAGTAGCTGATAACCAATAGCCTCAACTGCCTCAAGTCTCAGATGTAAGGAAGATAATTAAACCTTCGCCTGAGAGAAAAACTTGTGACTAACAAACGTCAAAAACAAAAACATTTATAGTCCATTAAACCACTCTTTAAATATACAACAATGCTGCAAAATATTGTGGTCAAATTCTAAGTTCATATCACCCCTGTTATATTTTGATATGACTTGTGAAATATTTAATTGTGGTTCCAGTTAACTGTGCGAATAAAACCTGTTTTCTTTCTGCTTTGCTTTAAACCATGAAAGTTTTCATGGCTCTCTGCTCAACTGCGGCGGCCAACAGATGCAAATGTGCAGCAAACGCATGAATGTTGCGAACTCCAAAACAAACGCAAAAAGCGAATGCAACAAACAAAATGAAAAACTCTGCAAGCAGAGAAAATAGAAGCAAAAGGGAAAATGCTGCAAATATTAAAACCGGTGAGTATGAAACACTACAAACTAAAATAAAAGCTCTCCAGACCACTAGGGGGCGACGACTAACAAAATCATATGGAACCAGACTTATTGGGACGTCAAATAGGAGGCTGGGGGAATAAAGTAATGCTGCATTACGCTTGTCTTTTTCAAACACGCAGTCTTTTGCAATATATTCAGAAACATAAATAACATGATCTACTCCAGACTGCATTTTATTAATGATTACATGTTTTAGCTTCTACTTCCTAGCGGGGAAAAATGGCTTGTAGTCTTCTACCAAAGACAAAAGAGAAATCTTCCAATCCCTAAGATTTGACATCACTCCATTTTCCTTTACAATTTACGAAGAACGAAGTTGCGCTCTGTGTCTTCTTCAGAGGTTTTCTTCAATAGTTCTTGGCGCAGCGCCACCACAGGTGAGGGGGTGAACAGGTTTTTCAAAGAGTTTGGATTGTTTGACTCAGTGCAGTGTGAATGTGAACCGCACCAGCTGAAAATGTAACAAATGTCACAGTTCTGGTCCCCAATCGAACCGAGCCTACCAGACTATCTAGTGTGAAAATATCCTAAAGACAGATATTAGTAAGAACTCCGACTCAAATCATTGAGAAATGCTCAGGAACTACTCGGAATAATAAAAATATATCATTGCTCTGATTTGCTTATAGTTTATTTGTGATATTAGGGTCTAACAACCGTCGTATTTCACCAAATGAAATCCCTGATGCGATGTTTTCAGGCATGTTCTGTTGAAATGTTTCGGTTTTTACTTTTTCAGAATTTTCTGTCAGTATAGTGAATGTATTTTGTCGATCCTGTTTACGTAACACTAGTCTGAGTGCAGTTTCACCTTGTTGCATCAGATCTTTGTCATGCTGTAGAACAACTCGGAGGTCAAGTAGCTGCGACCTCCTCCCAGGAACATGCGGAGAAGGATGCTTTTGCATTCTCACAAATATTTAATGGTTTCTTTAATAATCAGTAGGTGGTTTTATGTCTGGAAAAGAAAACACAAATCCATCTGGTAACCAAGCAGCCAAATGAGTCTACATTTTTATTCCAATACTGTAAGTAGAGCAGAACCTGGTTAGTCTGCGTGGCGCATCGTTTTAACAGATTAAAAGTCGCCACCAGGACAGAAGTCGTGCTCATTTGTTCTCTTTGCCTTTCTTTTAAACAAGGCTTTGAAAGCAGTGACCACGTGGACATAGACAGACACACGTACGGGACTGAGGCTGACCGAATGACCTTTTGTGTACTGTACGACCTGTAAAATGGTTTCACTCGTCTTCAAACTGCGTGATGTTTGTGCCCAGACTGAAGCCCATTCGGGAGAGTCCCATAAAATATTAAAAGCGTCTGTAAATTTCGCTCAATACACCTCCAGCAAATCAAAGGTAAGTGGTCATAAAAAATGCAAATGTCTGGTGCAACACAGGGAAACCTGGTCTAAAAGCAAAAATTGATTCAGGAAAAAAATTATATATATATTTATATATATATATATAGAGAGATGTTTGGTGAGTAGAATACTGAATAGCTGTTTAAACTTGGTAGTTTTGTATCTGTCATTTATTAGAAAGGAATAAAATGCTTCAGCGCCTGCTTTAAGGTCTTTTTCTTTTATTAGCATCATGTGTCTGTAGTATATGCTGTTAAATAGGTAGTTCCCCTTTTTATTCCCCAACTGGGATTATTTGGAGCGTTTATGAGCCGTTAGCATGTTACATAAAGTAGACAACAGCTAAATTGATCACAGTTTACAGAGTTGGAAGGGAAATCTCTTAGGGGAGTAAAGCTAACATCTAAAGAGCCAAAACCTTTAGTAGCTTGAATAAAATCAAGATGGTATTTTACCACTCTGGCACTTTAGCATGTGGTAGCTTTAGCACTGTCACTTTATTCTCAGGTGAATAACGCTGCTGTTGTTGCCATGCTAATTCTGTATGCTTAAATATTTCAGATCAGTCATTTAGGAGATTTCCTGCCTTCATAAACAGCTTTCTGGTTCTCAAAGACTTTCACAAAAAGGGCGAGGCGATGTAAATGTAGTTTTATCACAGTATACTGTTGCGATAGCAATAAAAGTGACGATAAGAACTACTTCTTACTATTTTTTAAACGTGGCTTTGATGGCGTGTCCCAGCAATCATAGCCTCACAAACAAAAACCGAAAACATAACGTTTCAATGCTGTTTTAGGACACCAGTCACATGAAGTGCCCACACTAACTGCATTTAATCATATTTTCAAATTTATTGATACGCTCATTGACCCTCTCTCGTTGGAGAAGATAATAAAGCTAACACTCCCGACAACATGAACAGATGTGAGGGGGTTTTAAACAACAGCAATAATACAGTAAAATTCTGATTGCAATCAATTTATCACAATAAAAGATAAACGATACAATAAATGTCCCGATTCACAAATCACGTTTTGTTAACTTGCCTATTATTTTAAGATTGTAGCAGGGCAACGTTGAGTCAGAACTTTGCAGTAGCTTTCTGATCCAAAATAATTACTGAGTAGTTGAGAAAGTAACATGTGATATCATGTTGAAACGAACAAACGGCTTTCAAACTCCTGAAAAAATCTTTTAGGCTATTCTGTCCTAGTGGAGACGTTTCAGTTTGTGGTAGTTTTTGTGGATCTTCGTTGGATTCAGCCATTAGATTTTCTAAGTGTGTGTCTGAGGTAAGATATTTACAGTTCACAACTACCCCACATAAACCCTAAAATCGAAAACAAACATTTGCTGCTCTCTTTCAGATGATCAGGGATTTCCTCTCTGACATCAGTTTTAAAATCCTTCTAATGGGGGTTAAAGTTATAGTTGTGTTGCTTTTACCTTTTTAAAAACCCTATTCTTTTCTTGTCAGCTGTTTAGAAAACCATACCACGTTCCTGAAGGAGAAGTCTTTCCTCCTCCCCCCTGATTATCAGCAACAAAAAAAAAAGACCCAATTTACATTTAGTGGATTTGTCCGTTGCGGCGACGGCAGAGGTTGCATTTCTTTCCCCCTCATTTGCCGACGGAGCATTTTAAACCCGTATGGGGTCATTTGTTCTCAACTTGCACTCGTGATTGCTTCAATTTTCTTTTTCTTTCATCTGGAGATCTTGTGCTGTCCTTTAAAAAGAATAAAAAGAACAGAATCTGGTTTGGATTTTTTTTTTTCAGTTTCAGTCTAATGTTTGCTAAAAATGAGCCAGTTCTGTGCGGTTGCTTTAAACATTGTCATTTAGCTGTGATGGAAAAGCAAATTTGTACCTTTAAAAAAATAAAAAAAAATAGGTGAAAGCAATCATTTTCAAGCCTGAAATTGTGATTTTGATTTGTACAACCAAAACTCGCAGCTTTATGAGTCTGCTGACAATAATGTAAAAGCACACATGCACACTTTTGTTTTTGTTTTTTTTATTTTGTGTTTGACTGCAGCATTAGAATTGCTAACAAGCCTCCGTCCAGCGTCCTCCTGTCCCCTGGACGTCAAATACAAACATCTGTTTCACCTCAAAACCCCCCGGCAGATAAACAGCTTTGATGTCATAGTAACAGAGTTTTACTAAACATTTGTTGCCCAGCTGCTGCAACTAACTTTTAATTCTACTATAAAAAAATTACAAATGAACACGAAATGCCCTCGGGGAGACGTTAGCGCCTGGCTCTGACCAAATATTCATGAGAGGCAAATGAGTGAATTTGTTCAACCCACAAGCCACAGAGGTGAGCCTCAGCTGATGAACTGTGTTCAATTCCCACCACCAACCTGCTGGGGGCAGCGGTGCACGTGACCTGCCTTTAAACTGCTGCACATCATCAGTGGAAACGAAAGAGGAACCATGAAGAAAAACTAAACAGTTTGCTTTTTAATAAGTAGTGAGTATTATTTACCAACACTTTGCAAATATTCGCCACCCTCGTGTTGGACTGACACAAAAAAGCTCAATAAAAAAACGCATCAGAGTTTGTCATTATGTGACCAAATGTAAAAAAAAAAAAAAAAAAAAGTTTAAAGGGTATGAATACTTTTACTTGGTCTCATATTTATAGGTGGAGAAAATTGCCCTGATTTGTAAATTCTACTGTTCAGCGTTTAGCTGCCAGAGTTTGGAAATGAATTATTTTATAGAATAGTAACTAAAATGGATTCCAGACTTCGTATTGAGCAGGACAAGAGACATTTAGACATCTTCAAACATTGAAATATTGCATTAAAGTGCAATATTTCTTGCCAGTCATCTCATGAAGTGAAGCTGTTGTTTTACAGAGATTCACAAGAGTAGAATATTTCAAGCTTTTATTTTTTTTTGCATTTGTGACGATTCAGGCTTACAGGTAAAGAAAACCAAAACTTCAGTGTCTCAGAAAACTAGAATATCACATTAGGCCAATCAAAAACAGATGCTTTAAGCACAAATGTCTGACTTCTGAACAGTATTTACATTTCTGTGCACTTGATACTTGGCTGGATCTTGGAATTACTGCATCAATTAATGCGCCGCAGCACGGAGGAGATCAGCCTGTGGCGCTGCGTAGGTGTAATGGAGGCCCAGAATGCTTTGATAGCTGCATTCAGGTCATCGGATTTGTTGGGTCGGCTGTCTCTCTTCTTCCTCTTAACAACAGCCCTGAGATTTTCTATGGGGTTAAAGATCAGGGAATCAAGAACAGGAACACGGTGGTCATTAAAGCAGCTGTTGGTAGTTTGGGAAAACCGTCACCAGCTGCGTTTTCATTCTGAATGTTTAACGAATGTTTTGCAGAAGAGCTACGGATTCAACACATTTGAATGACACAGCTTTTTATGAACTGTGCGATGCTGTGAGCTGGAAAGAAAACATAAACAAACCATCACCCTCCTACCACTTCCTGTTGTTTTCTTTGTGGTTTTCGCCAGTAGTAACATTTGACTAGTGATCACGTGACTCATATCAGGTGCATGCTTGCAGGAAGTTTCAATTTGTGCAATTCTATGGTTATTGGAAACGCAGATGTTGACTGTGGAAACTTCACACTGGATTTCAGGCAACGTGGATTCTGTGAATTCTGCCCCTTTACCTACCACTCGTCATCCTTCCACTCAAGTTTCTGTGAATATGCTTGGATTCAACACTCTGTGAACAACCAGTGTCAGATTGTGGCTTCCCCTCATTGTGAAGTTGATCCATGGCAGTCAGCCGCTTTCCCTGTGATTGTGTGTCCTGACGCAGAGTGAGAGAACGGTGAGAGGCTCAGGAAACCTCTGCAGGTGCTTTGAGTCCATTAGCTGAGTTTCCAATAATGACCTGCTTTTTTTTTTTTTTTTTTACAGTATTCTAATTTTCTCAGACAGTAAATTATGGGTGTTCATTATCTATCTGCCGTAATCATCAAAATTACAAAGGTGTGGAGTGTATCACTGTGTGTGTGATGATTCTGCATAATATGCTAGTTTGACTTTCTGCAGTGACACACATTTGTAGCAAGAACCAAAACTCACAATATTCACGTTCTTTAGATGTGCTAGCATGGTGGACAGGAAGCACATTTTCCTGGCTGCTAGTTAGACGGATGACTGCAGTGGGAAAAGGTGAGAGAGCTTTTGGGAGAAAAGACATCAGCCTCTGTAAAATAAGACTGAGACAGTTTTATACTCCAGTTCATTGTTTTGATAGAAATCCTACATTTTCTTCATCTTAACTGCAGAGGGGAGAAATATATGATTTCCAGTGCACCCATGTAAACCTATTGTTGTATTATTGTTATTCTGATACTCTTGTTTGATTGTTATAACGCATATATGTTGGTGCAACAAACGGCATTGATTTCTTCTGCAGCCTAGACTGCTGCTCATTCAAACAGCATTTCTATAACTCAGAAAAAGTAGAGAGCACATCTCTGGTCTGACTTTTTTTTTTTTTATTATTATTTTTTACTTGTGTCTGAAAGAACAGAAGGTTCTGGCCGAGGAAATGGATTTATCTTAATATCTGGATTGTTCTGCCGGCCACTAATACCCCATGAGTTTAAAATGTAATCGTCTTTACTTATGCAACGTGCATAAGTAAAAACAAACAGGCACGAGTCGCCCTATGTTTATCCCCATAAGAGGGATTTCTTCTCGGTTGAGGTGATAATTTATCTTATTAAGATGCCTCGAGTGGAGCGTTTCGCTTAAAGATTCGCTCAAACGTGCCAGAAAACATTACATGCTCTCACCTCATTTGTAGAAACCCCTCTATCCAAGAAAGGGAAGTGTCTCCGCTAAATGCTATGAAATGATATTACATGACAGGAATTGGCAGAAAAGCACATGAGTCGGGGAATTAGATAAACTGGTGAGAGTGGGTGTGTAGTGTTTCTCTGAGCTCACAGTGATGCTGCTAATGTGGTGAAAGCAGCTTAGCTAAGCTCTTTAGAGTAATGATTATTATTATATTCTGCGAGTCAATACGCCAGATCAGATTCCAGTATGAAGGAGGCATCGCATTACCCTGCGAGGTTTTTCTAGAAGCAATAAGAAAGAGGAACACATGGTCAGTGTGTGTGTGCTGCTAGCTAATGCTCAATATTACCGTGGATCCTCTGTCATTAGGCATGTTGCCTACTCTGACAAATGGAGCGTTGGCTTCAAAAACATCATTAATGCAGCTCAATTAACCAGGATGTCGTACGGCCTGGTAGCCCTGCAGAATAAGGGAATTTTACGATTTAACAATACACACTCATTGGACCGTCATGAGGAGCTTCTGTGACAGACTTTGTTTCTCTTGTTTGGAAATATTGATATGTGATATAATTGGGCAGTCCCGAACAATTCCAGCAGTAGAAAGAAACTAAGTCCAAAAGTCTTTGGTAAAATGTAAAATAATGAAAAGATGCTTTGATAAATTCTGACAGGAACAGCTAAGCTACACTCGTTTGTACCAAGAACCAAATCTCACAGGATGTTTTCACTCATGACAGTCGGTAGATCCGGTTTGACTGAAGACCAAAACTGCAACATCTGCTACATTTTCATCTGCTGAGGTTCACTTTCACTCTGCACTGTGTCGAACGATCCAAACTGCTTGAAAAAGCTGCTCACCTCTTCGCCTGTGGTGGCACTGCAACAAGAACTACTGGAGGAAGTAGTTCTCTGAAGAAGACATGAGCGCAACTTCCTTCTTCACAAAACATAAACAAAAATAGAGTAGTGTCAGATTTCAGTGATTGTTGGATTTCTCTTTTGTCTCTGGTAAAAGACCGTGAGCCATTTCTCCCTGTAGTGCTAGACTGAGACCATTTACATGGTCTCAAAATGCCTTGCGCCAAAACCAGGAAGTTCACTTCCTGCTTTTGGGGCGGTGTCTGGTCCACTTAGATCCAGATATGCATTTGAACAGAGATTTCACTACAAATAGGAACATAGGACTTTAGTCAGACCGGAGTTCACTTTTTTGGTCCTCATGACAGATAGATTATGCGTTCACACCTCCTCAAACAAACCACAAACCAGAATGAAGCCAGAGATCAGAACTTCTGGAATATTCTTCCTTGAACACATGAGACGAAACCAGAGGACAAGCTTCACTTCAGGCTAACTAAGGTTGCATCAGTGTGTCACTGCCATAAACAGACTTTATTACCTCCTTGATATATCATGACTGAACACACGTAAAAGCAAACACACAAATAGCAAACATACCTGACAGAAGCCTGTGAACCATATGAGAATTAATTTTATCAGGTTACAATTTCAGGATGATCATCCTTCTGAGAACTAATCAGAAAAAGATTTATCACTCAGAAGTACAGTCTGTCTAAAAACAAAGGCGTTATTTCCTATGCATTTCTCTTCTTAGCGCCCGTCTTGAGTGATTCATGTGGCCGTGTAGCAAGATCTGGCAGTAAATGTGGGTTTTATTTTACATTTTTTTCCAAACATTGTTTTACTAATTTTAAACCATACTGTTATGGCAACAAGAACAGATGCAGAATGATAAGAATTAGTGTATTTTGACAAGAGTTTTGTTAAGAAAAGGACACACCTGGATCATTGCTGCCACCATGTGGTCATGTTGGAAACTGTTTTCATACCAGGTTTTTTATTTTATTTTTTTGAACAATCTTTTCTTGAAATACCGTTGCTAAATGTCCAAATAGACACGATTATGAAATTCCAGGTGGGGAAAAAGTGATATGCAGTGTTAACATCTGGTGCAGGTAATAAAAAACGAAAAAAATAAAATAAATAAATAAATTTTTATGACTGAAGTAATCGGCAGTCATTGGCCACTGCTCTGGATAAGATTCCAGTTCAATCTCTGCAGAATTAACTCTTTTGTTTGCCTGTAAATGCTCTTAATGGTATCACAGCACAGTTTTTGCTGCTGCCTCTGAAATTCACTGCTGGTGAAAATTTAGAGCACTTAACTCATTTGCATTGGCAAATCTTATGGTACAAATGCAACTTTTCTGTGTTTTATTTGCCAGGCTGTTCTCAGATTTAACTTGCACAGTCAGCACAAATTAACGGAGTCCTTGGCTTATTTTTTTTTTTTAACACATATTGAGTTGTGTAATTCTGTTGTTGGCAAAAATAAATAAAAAAAGAAAAAGAAAAGAGTGGATCAGTGCTTTTGTCATCAATATACCACATGCACAATCAAAGCAATATACAGAAGCTCCGGAGTTTAGCGAACGCTGGGAGTAAAGTAGCTGAGAAAGGCTGAGGAGTTATCAAGTTCAGAGGGCAAAGCTTCCTCAAGTGAATTCCTGGAAGCTCAGATTGACAAAGAGAGGAAGGCAAATGAGTGACAGATGTTGGAGCTGGAAGAGGGAGGAGTTGAACAAGGGATTTAGGGAGGAAAGAAGAATGGTCACGGGCAGAGAGGGACTAATCTGAACGGGGGATTGAGTATTCCTGGATGAATGGTAGACTGTGGCGTAAATGTAGTGAGGCAACATCAGTCATGTTGGGGGGGTTTCATGTGAGCAGCTTTGAACGTACATCACTGAAGTACTGTGGTGTGTTGTCATGTGTTTATTTAATGACCCAGCTGCGAACGAGGTGTCTTAAAAAGGGACCGTATGATGTGTTTTCCAGGCACATAGGAAGATTTTATAGAACAATAAAGTAACTATTTTTACTTCATTGTTATAAAAATGCTATATACATATCAAAAATTACTTGACTTTTTAATTTAAAGTCTTGAAATTGGTTCTCTATCTCTTTAAAAACTCCTGCTAATTCTGAAACTCCACCTTCAGGAAGTCATCACAACCTGGCTTCTTTGTTAACCCTTTAATAAGGTTTTTACCAGCATTGCACTGAGAAGTAGCTCCTATAATGAGCTCAGCTGATGCACAGTTCCACCAGGTGTTTGCTAATTGCTGCTGGCTAGTCTGAAGGAGCTGAGTGAGCAGCGCTAGTTACAACCAGGCGTTTTGCAGAGCTGAATGGTTGCCACGGGAGATTAAATGATTTATCAAACATGCATGGCAACACTCCAGATATCGTTAATCGATAATATAACGTTTCGTTTCATTGCTTTGTGGATGACATCCAGATTTATATGCCCCTTAAATTACAAAATGGTAAATATGAATCTCTTCATTGTTCATTTAGTACCTGCGGATTTTAGGAAAAGTTAAATCTTATGTCTGTTTGAAGGACTTTTAAGGACTTATCCATGCCTTCATTACAACTTGTTTGGATTATTGCAATTCATTATACAGTGGCCTGGATAAATCACAGATGCGGTGACTTCAGATGATCCAGAATGCAGCGGCACGGCTTCCTACAGGAACCAGGAAGCGTGACCATATAAGGTCTATACTGGCCTCCTTACACTGGCTGCCCATCTTTTATCGAATAGATTTTAAGATTCTTTTAACTTTTAAAATTTTACATGGGTTAGCTCCCCCTTATCTTCGGGACCTTTTAAAATTCCAGTCTGTGTCCAGAACCCTACGATCAAACAATCAGCTGTTACTGACGGTTCCTCGGACTCCACTTAAGAGGAAAGGAGATCAGGCTTTTTCTGTTGTTGCTCCTATTGTATAGAACAATTTACCTTTCCAGATTAGATCTGCCCACAACCTGGATCATTTTAAATCGCTTCTCAAACTCATTTTTATTCTTTGGCTTTTATTTGAAGTAGTGTTTTGATACTCTGTTTTTATCGATTTGTGTTATTGTCGTTCTTGTGCAGCACTTTGGTGCATTTTACACCTGTTTTTAAAGTGCTATATAAATAAATTTGACATTGACTTATCCTTCATCGACTTTTTAAAGCTGAAAAAAAGTTGATTTTACATGACACTGCCCATTTAAGATGCCGACTGAGTTCAAATCAGATTCACATTTACACACTATTCTGGAGATGGGAAGTTAGTTTAAGATTCAAAGAGAAGGAGAAGCAGAGAAAAAAAGCCACAGGGCATCAAAGTTATTGGTCAGGACGCAGTGCATGAAGAGACTGAAGGAAATAAATAAATGCACTTTTCAGAGGGAAAGCTCCAGATGGAGATGAATGGTCTGCTAACGTACACGCTGTACTGTCCCGGGGTGATGAGCTGCAGCCGAAAGAGCAGCGCTGAACTTTTGCTTCTGGCTTCTCTCCAAGTAGTGCAGTGCTCCTCATTTCTGATCCACACAATATATACGGCACTCTGTGGGTGAGAAAACTGAAATACTGAAAACAATAACTTGCAAAATTATTCATTTGCCTTGAACTTTCTCCCATTGTTGATGTAAAAAAGGATGCGGTTTTCAGTGTTTCTTTTCTCAGAAGTCAAAGCGTGTTGATGCATTTTTTGTTGCAATTAAAGCTGGAAGTCTTTTACAAGCATCCTCTGGACAACCTGTTGACTGGGCCGTTGTAACACATGAATGTATTTGAAATCATTCTTCTGAACCTACAGGCAGTACATTTAGGGTTGCTGTCCTACTAGAAGGTTCTTTCTTGTGGAACTGTGCGTTCGCTCAGCTCATCGTGCAAACTGCTTTTCGATCTAACACTCCTAAGAATGGCTGTAAACGGTGTAATGGAGGAGCATTGTAGCGATGACGAGCTGAAGGCGGCGTTTCGGAAGGAGCAGGAGCTTCTTAAAGAGACAGAGGCACAATTTCAAGGCTTCAAACTACAAAGTCAAATTTCTCGCATATAGACACATTTTTTAGTAACAACTGAGGGCGGCATAAGCTGCACTTCCATACACCATATAACTGCACAAACTGACGTTACAAAAATGAATTTGCTTCATGGAAACACGGCAATTTCGAAAAAACTCATTTGTCAGTGAAGAGTTTTGGTGCAAGTATGAGGTGGGTTTTTTTTGGCCGTATGAAAATTGGATCTTGCAAAACTGCAATGGAAACTTTTTTTCACATCACACAAGTCACATGATCAACAACTGGATGTTAAAACTTGTGATTTGAACTGTTTCTTATTTAACAAAAACTCAGCAATTGCAAAATTATTTTTTCGCCATTAGCGTAGCATTGACAAAGTTTTGCGCACATTTGTAATGGAAACATTGCTATTGCCACTTGATTGTGCCATACAATGACAATATTTGCCTGGAAAACACATAACACCACCCCTTTAAGACAGATAGGCGCACTCTCCATAATATCAGGACTATCACGGCTAAACACGATTTTTGGATATTTTTCCTTCTACTTCAGTTACCGACTACTTTGTGTTGATCTATGACATAAAATCCCCCCCAAAATACGTTTAGAGCGGTGGTTGTAATGTGGTGAAATGCAATAAATAAATAAATAATATTGAAGGGGCATGAATAATTTACACTCAGCACAGAAGTCTGAAAAAAGAAACACCAATCAGCATAAAAAGAATCCATCCCCTGCTGCAGATGAATCTTACTGACCGAGCAAAAATATTTCAAAGTATCAGGGAAATGGGCCGAGCCGGAACCTCTGGTATCCCTGGTAGAATTTCAAAGGTCACAGTCACACAGGAGCCATTACACACGCACGCACACACAACGTTGAACGCATGAGCAATGGGAGGCATCCTGACAGAAAAATGCAACCACATGTACTCTCCACAGACATGCCAAGTCTGGAGTAACATTCTCCTTTATTGCCGGTAATTATTAAAGAATGCATCCAGTGATAATTAAGGTTTAAACAGGGTGAATGCACATTACAGCAGGGAATTCTGTGCTGGAGACAGATTTTAACAGCTGGAGATGGCAGCGAAGGGGCATCTGGGTAGAGCTCAGAGGATGCACGACAAGATGCAGACATTCTGCCAGGGAAGGCGTTAGCATCTTACAGCTTCCCCAGCGACGAGAGGTGAGGGCCCAGTTTCTGTTCGAAAAGGGAAACACGCAGAATATCCACGATTTCGAGTTCTGCACTCACACGCTAGCTTCACTGTTTTGATTAAACGCCCTCGTTCCAAGCTGTTTTTTAGACAGCATCAGTCAGACCCAGTTAAAGAGTAGCTGGTGTGAAGAATAAAACAATGATCTGCAACTGCCGGCAGCCCTCGGGCCATTTCCTGCCTGATTAAAATATTAATAAACTATGCACGAGCGAGTGGAAGAGTAAGCTGCAGCCCAGCGCGGAGAGGGCTAATGACGGCAGTGTCCTAGCTGCGTGGAAAAACTAGCCAACGGCACAAAACCAGGCTCCAACTCTGAGTCTGACTAATAGCGTGGCTTCTTAGCTCAGCAGGAAGCAAGAAACAGAAAACAGGGGATCTTATTTATGAATAGTTTTCCAGACAATATGAGGAAACTCTTGCTTTTTGTGTGTGACAAAGAATGGTAAATGCAGAGATGGCCAGTTTTTGCTCAGTTATATTTTTATTTGGAAAATGTGTATTTTTAGAAGTATGTTTACTACGCTGTACTTTTTACTTGACTAGTGTAACAGTAGTGTATCACTACTGTTACTTGAGGTAAATTTCTGAATACTCTACCCACTTTGAGCAACTTCTGTTTTAGCCAGAAATTCGCAAACACACATCTCCAGTTTGTTAAAAATTTCACGTTTTATATTGAAAAAATTGATTTTGACAAATGTTTCTTTTGCCTGATTTTTCCTATGCTGTAATTATCTGATCAATGTGAATTATTTTCATTAAAAATAATTCACATTATTTTTAATGTTCGAAAAGGGAACATTATCTATGCCATTATCTAATGGCATCGTTAGATAATGACGATGCCATTATCTAACGATGCCATTAGATAATGGCATCGTCTAATAATGACGATGCCATTATTAGACATTAAATGATTATTTTATTTTTAGTTGAATGGCCTGTTTACCAAATACGTAATTTCTTGGAAGACTACTTTTTACTTTTACTTAAAGTAAAAATATGTTGAAGCAGTGCTATTCTTAGTTGAGTACAGTTTTTTGGCTACTCTACACACATCTGGGTGTGTGTGAAAATTGAGCTAGAAAAGTTAAAAATTAAAATATCAAACAGACTTTGAGGAACCGACTCTCTTTCTGGACACCTCAAACTTGCCTGCAAACTGAATTTAAGTCCGTGGTTGTCGGCCGGTTGAAGGTGGACTGCTCCCTGCGGGTCGGGGATCAATGTCTGCCTGAAGCGAAGGAGTTTTAATATCTCGGTGTCTTGTTGAGTGATGGTAAAATGGCGCGGGAGACGGATGGATGGATTGGGACTTCATCTGCAATAATGCATCGCTGCTCTCGTCTGTCATGGTGAAGAAAGAGCTGCGGCGAAAGGTGAAGCTCTTGATTTACCTGTCCGAATGTGCTCCAGTAATGACCTGTGCTCATGAGACACGGATAATGACTGAATAACAAGATCCCACATTCAAACAGCTGAAATCACCTTACGCAGTGAAGGGCTCGGTCTCAGGAAGCTAGAAAATAGCTTGTCGTTCTGCTTTGGAGGGAGTCAGTCGAGGTTTTCCGGGTTTCTGATCAGGATACTTCTTGGCCTCCGCTTTTTGGAGTTTTTTTTTTTTTTATTTTTTAGAAAATGTTTCAGTAGCCGCGTCTCCAGTACAAATGTGTGCAGAACCTTGTCGATATCCCGCTAATGTCGACAAAACACAATTTCACTTCTGCAGTTTTTCCATTAAATAAGAAGCTTAATTAAAATCAGACACGAAGAAGTTTGTTCATGTGATAAGTCATTAAAAAACCTGATCCTCCAACCACTTCCTGTCTTCTGCTTCGTGGTTTGCGTCAGCGGTGACATCAGGTTGTTGATCATGTGACTGGTGTGATGCGGAAAATTACAGGCCTGCAACATAAACCACATTTCAAAAAACACATCAGCATAGAGCGAAAACCTTTTAGTGAGTTTTTTTTTTTTCTTTCAAAATTGTCGAGTTTCCATTAAGCAAAATGTCAAATTGCACAATTATGTGGTCAATGGAAACAGGGCTGCTGGGAGGCAGAATCAGAACAAACTTTCTGGGTTGGGGGCACTGTTTGGAGCTGATCCTGGTTTTGTTACACCGTAATCTGATCTTGGATAAGAAGAAGATAGATGGATAATCTGCACACTGTTTCCAATCAATAAATTGGGGCACAATGTCTGGCAAGAAAAGAAAATTTCCTTTTCAACAAGCTAGATGCTGCCACTGTCAAATTACTTCACTTCTGCCTTTTGTTTTAATAGCGTAATAAGACACAATACAAGAGGGAAAATAAAGCTCTAACACCACACTACAAATGTTTGGACCACATTATTGTTATTTTTTGGATTTGTAGAAAAATTCCACCGTTATGCAGCTATGATCCAATAATGACCTTATTTATTCTTACCTTACACGACACTGCTTACACTCAAGATTCACAATTGTGCCAGATGCTTGAAATTGAGGGTAAAACTCCTGACTTGACCTACTTTCTGATTAATTCAGCTACCAATAATCTGGCCATATGGTGGCACTGAGAGGCTTGACGTTTCATCACCAGATGTTCGGTTGATCCTTAAATATGAAAAATGAGAAGAGACACGACAAAGTGGCAAAAGTTGCGTACCTCAAAGAGAATTAGTCCATAAATAAAGTATTTTTTTAATAGAAAAAAGCTTTTCCATAAAGAATTTCTGCATATTCTTCCTGTGCCGTTCCAAGTCATTACCAGTAACTTTTTCAATTAATATTTACTGAGAACATTCTTCTCCTAGAAGAACAGGGAGGTCCACCTCATTTTCTTCTAGAACCAAATCAAGATCATGAATGTATTTCAAAAGCCGTTCGTGTAAGAATGTATTGATAAATCACATTAACAAACTGCCTCTGGATTTGATAAGTACTTTTTAAAATTAAATAATATTTAACATCTTTTTACATTATACAGTCACTCCAAGATTTCACAATAGTTTATGTGAGTAATAATTTTTTTTTTCAATCAAAATTGATTTTGTGCAGCTAATTTAGAAATATTTGCAAGGGATTTTGCAATATTTGCATCTATGCGTTACATTAATTGTGACTTTGTTAATCACATCGATCAACTAATAAGTTGACATGACATAAGGCAGCAGTGTTCTAAAAGTAAGAATACGTCCCTTACAGGAGAGAGTTAGCATCAATGTTCTTCACAATCTCTGCTGGAAAATTTGCAATAAACTTACAGTTATGCACTAGAAAGACAAAAATACGGGGATCTATCGACTTCGTGTAAAATTCCGTGATTGCTAAAAACCAGACGGACTGACTGATGTAATTTAGCGTCTGGAGTCAAGAGGGCCACATAAAAAGCTATGTTGGGCCAGATTTGGCCCCCGGGCCTTGAGTTTGACACATGTGACCTAGAAACTGGTGCATTCCTGGCTTCGATGGCCCCTACAACAGAAATTGCTTGTGCAATTAGGTGAATCCAATTTTGCCTTTGTTGTGTGAGTAACCTGTGAGAAGCTTTGACTATAAGCTTCTCCAGAACTAATAACAGAATACTTACAAAACCCGACCTGTGAGTTTATAGCCAAGGTTAAGCCTGTGAATAAATAATGCTCTGAATAATGATGCTTTATCCTTAGCAGCTGCTTGCCAGACATGTTTAAATATCCTCCCAAAACGGCGACATTACCGTATTTTATTTACAGCTCGCCTTCACGCCTTCTTGCTTCCACCGAGTTCATCAAGAGAAAAAAAAACATCTCTTGATCTGGGTTTTTAGGAAATCTCTTACTCCATAAACAGTTTAGTAAGAGATACTAATGGTGTCCCATTAGTCACCAGATCAGCCTCCGGCATCTTGGCATGGATTCATAAATCATTTGAAACTCTGCTGGTGAGGAGGATCGCTCCTCTTCCAAACGGCGCTCCCTCACTTATTATCATGTACTTATTTTTCCTGAGTGGTGAAATTTTTACAGCAGGTTTGAACAGCAACACTGGAGAACCCAAAAACAGAAATATTGTTGCCCGAGTACCAAACTGATGCAGATGAAGGGTTGTTCATGCACATGTACAGCTTAAAAAGTTATGTTTGTTTTCTGTGTGTGAAGAGTGCGCTTTCTGTTAAACTCTTCTTCTTCTGCTGTTCCTAGTAAGTGGTGTTACGACTGGGCTCGTTAACTCTAATGTGCAGGTGCCTCCTTTTGATTGGTGCCTGGAGGACGACGGGGGACGTCCGATTGGTGGCTTCCAGGACGTGACGAGTATAAAAGCTGCTGACGTGGACTTCATGAGAGATCCCTCCTCTGCTCGTCCCACCCGCCCACACCGTTTGCTTGTCTGTTTAACATCTTGATACGGAGTTGTAGGAATGAGCTGCCAGTTGTGTTATCTTATTTCTTTCTTGTTTCTTTAGTCAGGGAGGTAAACCTGTGTCATTTGGTTTATTTGTTTTCAATTAGGCAAGTTGATTATTATTCAGAGTTTCTTTTGTTTATCATTTTGGCCTTGGCTCACTCTGAAGTTATATGCTCCGCCTGTTATGTTATTTAAAATCTAAAATATTGACATGTTTTAATAATAATCACTATAAAATGTTAACTCCGTGTGTGCTGGCTGTTTGGGATGGGACGAGGAGGGACCTTTTCATGTTGCGACCTGACCAACCCTAGACGGGTCGTAACATAAATAAGTCCCTTCTTTCTGTCTGATGACCACATTAAAGGACATGGCTTCATTTATACCTGGTCGATCTCTGAGACTTGTGATAATTGGAAAAACAGGTGTTGGTAAAAGTGCCGTTGGAAACCCAATTGTGGGAGGAGAACGGTTTAAATCCCGTCCAGCTACAGAGTCGGTGACAACGACCTGCCAGAGAGAAGAAACAACGTGGAGAGACAGATTAGTTACTGTGGTGGACACACCTGGCATCCTGGACACTGACAAAACAGAAGAGTTCATTAAGAGAGAGACATTCCAGTGTGTCCAGGTCTCCTGTCCAGGGCCTCACATGTTCCTGCTGGTGATCCAGGCTGGAAGATTCACCGGAGAAGAGAAAAACTCAGTGGAGGCCCTGCAGGAGCTGTTTGGTCACACAGAGGACCAGTTCATGATGGTCCTGTTCACCCACGGTGGAGACCTGGACTCAAGCATTCAGGACTACGTGACAGAAGGCGATCCGGAGCTTCAGAGAGTCACCCGAAGACGTGGGAGCAGATTCCACGTCTTTGAAAACACCAGCAGCGACAGAGAACAGGTGGAAGAGCTGTTCAGGAAGATCGAAGAGATGGTGGCAGCAAACAGAGGAACCTACCACACCAATGAAATGTATGAAGAGGTGGAAGCAGCCAGAAGAGCAGCACGACCAGTACAAGAAAAGCCAGTACCAGCTCATTGCTTCACTTGTGCGTCGCATCAGGAATTTTCTAAATATTCTTAACAGAGATTAGAAATATTGTCCTAAAGCTGATATTAATAAATAGAATAGACTGGCTACTTATGAAAATTATACAGAAAAACTTTTAGACTCGCAGGCCAGCAAAACTTGTTGTAGCACAAGCAGAAGAAATGATTAAATACTTAAAATGATATAACCATCCAACAATTCCAGCAGTCATTGTGCCCCACTGTTTCCCAGTGATCCTCTGTAGCGTGAGATTAATTTGTATTTCGGTCCCTCTGGAAATTGCTTAGGGA
This sequence comes from Brachyrhaphis roseni, assembly GCA_903066815.1. Classification (NCBI taxonomy): domain Eukaryota; kingdom Metazoa; phylum Chordata; class Actinopteri; order Cyprinodontiformes; family Poeciliidae; genus Brachyrhaphis; species Brachyrhaphis roseni. The sequence goes on along the minus strand of CAEFZY010064918.1, from coordinate 2,639 downwards.
TTTTTGAGCAGCAGCACACTTGCCAAACAATAAAAACACCCAATTTGATCTGCATTTCTCCTGCAGGGCTCTCTGCTGACATTGACATTAGACAACAATGACCCATGTATGATAAGTGATTTCTTTTATGCATTTCATCAAACACAATCCCAACCCTCAAACAGTGTACCAGCAAACTCAAATAGAGCAAAAAAGAACTAAAATGCAAGTGTAATGCGTCAGTAGTACAGTAAAATATGAGCAAGGGTGCATTTCCTTTTTAGTTGTGCTTTAATAAAATATGAAGAGTTTTTTTAAAGTGACACATTCAAGGCTGCAATGTTTTAAAAAATGTAACCTCAAGCACTCAGGTTTTAAGTCTTTGCTTTGACAACATTAATTATCTATCTGTTATAAAATGTGAATGTTTGATCTTCTGCTCTCGTTTGTGTTTCTGTTTTGATCGAACGCTTTCAAGACAGCTGTAATTACCTTTAGCTAAAAAGCGTTCTCTCGATCAAAATGACAAATTACAGACCCACACAGCTAATCTTCCTTTCTTTTCTAAAAATCCTTAAGAGAATTTGTTGCTAATCAACTGTGTGAAGGCCTAACCAGTAATGTCCTGTTTGAAGGCCTCAGAGATCTGAAACAACACTGGAGAAAGTCACTAATATTATCACGGCTTCAGATAATGGGACTCATATCTGTTCGCGTCTCATTAGATCTTTGTAATTTTTTGACACGGTGGATCACAATATTCTCTCAGGACGTCTTGAGCATGTCGTAGGAACAGCATCAGGCTGGTTCAAATCCTTTTTGTTTGACAGATTCCAGTTTGTTTGTGTGAATGATAAATCTTCATCACAATTAGTGGAAGAGTTTGCACTAGATCTTGCACTAGACTTGGTTGTCTGTCATTTTGACTGACGGGGACATAAAATTTTTTTTATAAAAATGATGCCATGATCCATCTTCACCCATCAATTTTTAAATGACAATGACACATTATGCTACATTTCATATTCATTCAGTGTAATTAATATCTAGTGTGACTAAGGGGTTGCGCGTTTGTGTTTATTTACCACTTGTCCCTTAAATATATTTATAATGCTTGAATTTAAACGTTGCTGTCGTAACTTTGCTTCACTCACTACCCTGCGTTTGTTTGTGGTAGCATTATGTTGCAGACTACATACCGTAAATTCTGAAATATAAGCTGCTACTTTTTCCCCACACTTCGAACACTGCGGCTTATGCTGAGGCGTGGCTTCTGCATGATTTTTTTTTTTTTTCATACCGGCAAAAACATTTTGCCTCGTAACAGCAGACCAATCAATTAATGAGCAGTCAGTCCACAGAGGTCCAATGAAATTTTGTGATAAATTATGAGCACTTTTACAATTCAATAACCTGTATTGTAAATCCAGTAGCGCCTGCAGCTGTACGCATTTTGCATACCTTGAGATATTCCTTCAAGTAAAATAGTCTTTGCTATCAACAGCAATGTGGATTAAAAAAAAGGGAATTTTCTGTCAAACTATGTTGTACATAGCTCACATTTGTGCTAGTCTCTGGGGGTGCCACATGTCCGTCCTAAATCTCATGTTGCGTTCACACCAAAAGCAATATACGCGTCAAAAACGCGTCCGACGCTTCAAGTTCGACGCGTGTGTACTTTGAATGTAGTTGCCTGACATTTTGGTCTACACCTAGTGCTTCGAGCGTCTGGGTTACATTCAAAGTCTGTGTGGAGGAGCGTCAGCTCTAGCTCTTGTTTTTCGTTGGACGCTCTTTGGTTTAAATAAATGTTATTGGTCAATTTACCTATGTTTATTTCGCAGCTTGGTGCTCTTTCTGTAAGCTACATATGATTGTGCAGTGAAGCTAGCTAAAAATGAATAAGTGCAGTTTCAACCCTCCCGTAAATCCAATGGGGGTTGAGTGGAAGTCACCTGAACCTGGGAATCTCCATCCTCCACTTCCTGTGGATCATAGGGGTGGGCTTTGCTTTTCTATCTTTATTATTTAGTATAATTTGTAAAAAAAAAATAAAAAAATTTTTGTTTTTGTGAACCGTGCTCGTATAGCCAATATTTGTGTGCTATTTTTGTGCGACACGCACATAGTGTGCGTAACACGTTGTGGTTGAGCTCTTGTGGGTCAGCTGCAGTTGTCATGAACTGTGTGGTGGTGAGGTGGTGAGGCAGACGCTGGAGACCCAGGTAAGATGAGAAAAAAAAATGATTTAATGAAAAAAAAAAACAAATTATGCAGTTAAACGAAAATTGTCCAACGACCAGGCAGCACGATTTGGGCAGAATCCAGGGCCCAACACCGGTAGCAACTGAGGGACTGACAGGAGACGTAACAACGACGAACTTAGACAAGGACCCGACAGAGAACAAAGACAACGGAGGGACTAAATACACAGGGAGGCAATCAGGGAAACAAGACACACCTGGGAGTAATCAAGGGAGGACGGGACAACAGGGAGACTAATAGACACAGAGAACTCAAACATAAACACAGAAAAAAACACAGAACACTCAAAATAAAACACAGAGAACACAGAACATGACAGTGTGATGCTGTGACACAGAAAAGATGAGACACACACGTTGAGCTTCCATCAATATCCAACGGAAGATTTATTCTTC
>CAEFZY010064916.1:0-11464 GCA_903066815.1 Brachyrhaphis roseni | reverse complement strand
AATAATAATAATAATAATAATAAACAGTACAGATACAATAGGCCTTCGCAGCGCTTTGCTGCTCGGGCCTAATAAAAAACCAAACGTTGGTGGATTATCATGACGTCACTATAAACACAGATAACAAGTTAGAGAGAATCTAAATTATTGCTAATCAAAGCAAATACCAATTAACATGTGGATGATATAAAATGTCCTGTGGAGAAAAAGGTGTGAAATTATAAAAAACACAAAATATCAAAGGTTCAATTCACAAAATGATCAATTCCTGATCAATCATCAATCACAATAAAGAGGAAGAGAACTAAAGATGCACCAAAGCATCAGTTAAATTCACCAATCTGTACCTTCATACCATAACGACAGATTACAATGTCTGCATGGTGGATCAGTTTATTTTTCATTTTAACAACCTTTTTATTACTTTTAGAGATTAAAATGTAAAAAAGGCAAAAACTGTGGATTCAGACTGATTATTTAAAAAACCTTCAGTTTTGTTTCTTTATATTGGACATTTAAAATGTCGTCCAGTTCCAATATCAAATATTCATTAGAAATCAAAGTTTATTGATCTTTGAAAGGGTGAACTTACTTTCATTTTTAACTTGAAAATGGGCTCAAATCAACAATATTATCATTTATCGCACTAACTAGATTGTCCAGAAAAATTTGTTTTCAAAGCAAAGATGATGAAACACAAGTGAGGGACGTCTGAAGAAAATTCACATCCGAAGTGAGGAAAACAGAAGGGAAACTGTTGTGAAATAAAGAATAAACTGGATTTTTGTCAGGAACTCTCACCTCGGCGCCGTCTCTGGTTCTCCTCACGTTCAGTTCCATTTCCTGGTGCAGGTTCTTCAGCTCCGCGTTGTGATAGAGCAGAGAACCCGGGGCTTCTCGGACCTGCAGGACCAAACAGCTCCCACAGCCGGACACGGAAAACTCAGGAGGCCCCAGAACGGCTGCGGAGAAGAAAACATAAATCTGCTTTAAGGTTTTAAACTCATAAAAAGCTCAAGTTACACTTTAAATGTGAGAAATACTAATAGTGTAACTGCTGACATTGTCAAATTAGGGACAGTTAAACATTTACTGGCAGATTTTTATCACCAAATGTTAGAATAAACTGTTAAGGTTAAGTCAGAGGAACCACAAGGCTTTTTTTTTTTTTTTTTTCTCCGAAGAGTTTTTAGCAGCTCTAGTGGCTCGCATTTTTTGACAGTAGACTGACAGGAAGGAGGGCGAGGAGAGGGGGGAAGACATGTGGCAAAGGTCGCCGGGGCCGGGAGTCGAACCCGCGACATCCGCATCGAGGACTAAGGCCTCCAAACGTGGGGCGTGCTAACCCCCTGCGCCACCACAGCACGCCCCACAACGCTCTTTTCTTGGTTCAAAACTTTTTAAAAACTTTTTTCCCATTTTATAAGTGAATTATTCTGCCAGTGGAAGTAGGACTTTTCATTAAGATTCAAGAATTGCTGACTTAAAACAAGCTAGTATATCTTGATGAAAAGTCAGTTGTGAGTTAGTTTTGTCTTATTTTGGTTGCAATAAGATATTTGCACTGGAAACTAAACCAAATTACTTAGTAACATTTTGTGTTTTTGCAGTATATAATGTTTGCAATTGCTATCACACATTAATTTATGGTCATTTATGTTGGAGAAAACAGATAAATCTTATCATCATGTTACGAAATGATTGGTAAACAAATGATCCTAACAATAAATCTGATGTTTTCTGTATTCACGTGTTTTGTTGAAACATGTCAGGTCTGTATGACGATGTTCGGCTCTCTCACTGTCTGCCAGAGGGTGGAACAGATTCGATGTGGTCCAGCTGGAGTTCTGGTTGGTCCTGAAGGCTTGGACTCGGGCCGTGTAGTAGCCAAACGTGTCCTTCAGTTTGCTGGTTAGGTTGCACGTCTGTCCGGCCGTCAGCTCGGCGCACTCAGCCACCGTTTTCCATCGCTTCCTACACAGAGAAAGCAGACAGCAGGCAGTCAGAACGGAGCGAGGGCTGCTGTGTCACACTACAGATATTAATGTTTCCTAAATGCCGAGGCAGGAAACTCGCAGCTTTTATGAAACTTTCACAATCACTCAGAAAGAAAAGCGCTCGGTCAGAGCAGCTCCAAGAAACAGAAATGAAACTTAAGAGCGGCTCTGTGGAGAAATAATGGAAACATCAAAATGCAATGAGGGATGTTGATGTTTGTGCGGATGTTTAAAAACCTCTTGAGCTTTTACCAATTCAAATGAGTGTCTCCACTCATTTCCACAAACCTCAGCAACGTTCACTGTATCATATTGTTTTATTAGCTGCAGCAGAGTATGAATTATCCCACAACACATTCACAAATAGAAAATGCATTTTAGCTACTTGTTGCATCAGATTAATATATATAGTTTTATTTTCTGTGAAGAGACATATTTGTTCTCTGGATCACTTCCCTTTTTTTTGTCTAGATTCTATTGTAAATATCTTTGTACACTTGAATTAGCTAACTTGTAAGAGCTAACTTACAAGTGGCTTTTCAGCAAGACAAAGGAGTTTTATGTTATTAATAATGAAAAAGTACTAGTTCTACTGGCAGATTATTTCAGTCATAATGAGACATTTTTTTACATGTAAGTGAAATAATCTGCCTGTGAAACTAGAACTGGGTTGCTAGGCAATGGGCTGGGCTTGGCCGGGGTTGCTAGGTAACGACACAGTGCCAGCTGAATGTGACATAAATTAAATAAACTCCCAGTGGAAAATTTACTTTTTAATCAATAATTAGGAATTATTGACGTAAAGCAAGCTCATATATTTTGCTGAAAAGTGACTTTTAAGTCAGATTTGTTGTATTTCAAATGTACAAAAATATTTAGACAAAAAATTAAACAAATTTCTGACACAAAACCATACAGTATGTTTAGCTGCATGTCATTCTCAGTGGTGGGTAGTAACTAGTTACATTTACTCAATTACTTCAACTCAAGTAACTTTTTGGCAAAAATGTACTTTTGCTTCTACTTGAGTAAAAATATTTTGAAGTATAGCTACTCTGACTTGAGTAAAATTGACAAAAGTCAAAAGTAGCCATCCAAGAAATCACTCCTGTAAGAGTAAAAAAGTATTTGGTAAAAAGGCGAGTTAAGCACTGAGCAACTGATCAAAACATAATTTAATATGTAAAAATGATATCACCAGATTGCTTTTATGTTGCTTTTTAGGTCAACAGAACTGTTTGTGAATCCAAATCAGGTTCTTATTTTGTCCAAAATGCAGAAATTGTAATTAGCTGTAGAATTACAAAAAAAAGTTGATCTAAATAATGGATCAATTCAATTAAAGCTTGAAATTTTTTCCCTAACTGTGGAATATCCACATATTGACTTTGGATTGACCTGAACTGCACTAAAAAAACCACAGACGTAGTGATTAGATGTTAATTCGAATGAGGACTTCAGCTAAATTTAGGAGAACATTTCTTATTCTAAACATTATATTTAGTATAAATAGGGCCAGATTGTGATGAAAACATTCTAGATTTCCTTGAAATTATTTGTTTTCATTAAACTGCCATCTAGATAAACTGGGTGGCTGGAAGTGAGGAAACCATCTGAAATGGTTGCTCAAAGGTGATTGGTTGAAACGAAAACCAAACACAAAAAAGCTCATAAACCTCAAACATAACACCTGGTTATAGGTGTAGTTTTCAGTGTCAGGTTCTAAAAAGCACAGTCTCAATTTAGGTAAAGGTTAATTTCTATAATTATTTCAAATGAAAAAAAAACAAACAAACAAACTGGAAAAGAAACACCAGTTATACACATTTATGGCACCATTTTATTCAGAAGTTTGAGTATTTCAGTCTTCAACATCAGTGTAGACAAATTATTCCCACTTTGCAATGCTTACTTTTGACTGTACATGTGCAGAATTTCACCAATTTGGGACTTAACCCCCTCTCCCCCCCAAAAAAAACCCTGGAAATTATGTGAGAAATATTTTGGGGAAAACAGCAGATCACAACAATGTCTTCCTCTAGAAAATGCCTTAAAGGGAACAGTATTAATCAGATGATTAGATCTGATGTGTCTTTTCTTTATCCTGTTTGGATATTTTACATTAATATTCCCACAATGGTAAAATTCCCAACTCATTATTTGACCTAAATAATGATGTCATAAGATTGTTCCAGTTGATTTTTTTTTTTTAGCAGGAACCAGTAAAACCTAGTCAAAAGCATTATAGAATTGTTTACTGCTTACTGGTTTCATTTTAGGGAAACAAACACAGAGGAAATTATTTCAAAAATCCAGAATGATAAAATCTGGTTTGTGTGGAAGAATCACACCTAACAGGCAAGTCTCGATCTGTCTGACAAACTCTGAGGCATCTAAAGCATTCATATGACAAAAAGAGCTCATATAAAGTCTCAGTGCAAACATTCACCAACTTCCTGATAGATTAATATTAAAAAGAAGAATCTGATCATTAATTAATATAATAACCAGACAAAACTGCTCAGTGACTGGTTCCTATGGAAACTCCTTAGAACCATCCTGTTGCTAACCCGCTAGCTCCGCCTAGCATGAAAAGTCATTTTTACTAATTTCAGCTCATTTAATTTCAACCGAAGCGAGTTGAAATAGCTGGAATGTATAAATGAGAAGAAGGGGAATGAAGATGAGGAGAACCAGACGGAGGGAGAGGAGAAAGTCGGCCATGTTTGTGTTTCTGCTAGTTTGAAAATGCTAACCGGAAAGGAAATTCAAGCTGTTTACGGTAGGCATCAGGATTAAAAACATTTTCTCAGATATATTAGATTGGTTTGCTATAAAACTTAAATTTTTGACATCTATTTGTTATCTTTCAATTTGTTTTGATTTCGCGCTAGCTCTAGCTAATTACTTTAGCTGCTGCTAATGGTTTTGGTTACAGTTAACGGCCAGGCATTTCGCCTGTGACAAAATGGCGCCCTCTGTAGGCGAAAAATATTGTAAAAATATGCAATTTCGTAAGTAAGTTAGAGTTTTTACTTATCACAAACACCAACATTTAGATAAACACAAACCATATGTAGGCCAACATGTTTCACAATCCATGGACTCATTTATAGATTAACATATTTCCATGTAATTGATTGTTATTTATTTTATATTTAGGTCATATTTAAATGACTTCCAATATAACACTTGTTATTGTTTTTTTTTAGATAAATTTTATATTGCTTATGGTTATATTGTATTTACTAATTCTAATTTCTAGCTTGTGAACAAATATGTAATTTCCCTTGCTCAATAAAGTATATTATATTATTTCTAGTTGTGGATCCCTTTGACCCTCTCAGGCTCAAATTAAGTTGTAGTTGCAGGAAAAATCTGATATTTGGAGAAAATGATCATATGGGGTAGTAATATACAATTCAGACTTTTTTTGAGAGAGACATTTAAACAACATTTCAACAGCATTCAGCTGTTGCAAATCTGCAACATCTGCCTGGAGAGGGTTAATGGAGAGCCCACAGCAACACTCTTTTTTCAGACATGCAAACAAAAACAGATGAAAATGTAAACCCCAAACAAACATTAAAGTAATTATTGAACCTTCTGGTGGCAAAATGGTATTTTTATATGTCTCTAGGAGATAAAATTAGCTAAAGAGACTCTCAGCTGAGCTAAGGTCCACCTTCAAACTCTGAATGTAGTTTCTGCTGTGAAGTAAGACCGGGTTTTCCCTCTTTTTCGACAAAATTCCTTTACTAATTCTTTGTAAATTCATAAAAATGGTATCATCAGCAGTAAAAGCATACTTTTTTTTCAAACTCTTCAGGAAGAAGCAGCAAAACGACACTGACATTTACACTTCCTGTTGTAATTTGTGGTGAAAAAAACGTCAAAAGTTCTTCATGACGTATCTGAATCCAGTGAACAAAAGTATTTTGGTCTAGTTTCTTGTGCAAATACTTTAGTGTACTTTAAATTAAACAAAACTAACTTACAGGTAACTTTTCAACAAGAATTGGAAGCTTGTTTTAAGTTATTAATTCCATAATATTTATTTAAAAAGATACTGGTTATAAGTGAAATAATCTTCCAGAGGAACTAGACATTTTTCCCATAATAGAAGTTTTTTGTTACTTATAACTAGCACTTTTTAATCAATATTAAGCAATTATTGACTTAAAACAAACGCATGTAACTGGCTAAAAAGCTACTTGTTAGTTAGTTTTGCTTTATTTCAATTAAACTAAAATATATTTGAGGTACAAACGAGACAAAAATACTCTAAGTGTTGGAAATTCAACCAAAAGAAAGAAAATTTGCTCAGGAATGAACCTTCTCTGGTTATTTTACCTGGCAACTGTTGGTGCAACAACAACAAAGGAAGAAAGGTTAAACTCCAAATATGGTCATCATACCTTCACACATCCACCAATTAAGCGTTAAACCTACTTTTAAAATTAGAATGAGTCACTTTGTGTTGTACTTCTGAAGAAGGTAAGTGGATTTGTTCGTGGGCGGTACCTGATGCTGTGGATCTGGACCGTGAAGCGGGCGTCTGGGGGGGTCCGCGGGTCCGGCCAGAACCTCAGGATGTGCTCCATGTTGTAGGAGGTGATGGAAACGTTGGCCGGCGCTGGGAGGGAAACGCAGACTGCTGCAGAAACATGCAGAGAAACATTTAAAAAACACGCAAAAACAAAAATACAGATTTTCTTCTGGTTAAAAAACAATAAGCAGAGGTGGTAGAGTAGCCAACAACTGTAGTAAAAGTAAAAGTAGAACTACTTCAACATATTTTTGCTCAAGAAAAAGTAAAGAGTAGCCACCCAAAAAGTTACTCAAGAGTGAAAAAGTATTTGGTAGACAGTCTGACCAAAAAATCAATCATTTAATATCTAAAAATACATAATCAGATGGACCAAAATGTTAAGTTTTGTGCAAATTAGGAGTATTTTATAAATTAAAGTGAAAATAATTCATATAAATAACAAAAAGGCAAAAGAAAATGTTTCCAAATCATTTTTTTCAGCAAAAAACTGATGAAACTTCAACAAAAACTGCATGTGTGTTTCTGTGTCGGGTGAATTTTTGGTTAAAACATGTTTATTTTTTATTCAGTGGGTAGAAAATCCAGAAATTTAACTCAAGTAAGAGTATATACTTCATAATAAAGTTTCTCAAAGTACAGCGCAGTAAAAATACTCTTAAAAGTAAATCTCTTTGCCACTCTGCTATGTATGTTTATGTTGTAGTGAGACTATTTGCTGTTGCAAACTTTGTTTTTAGGTTTTTTCTGTGTGCATTTTGCCATTTGAAGATCAAGTGCATGCACCATAAACACCCTATGCATTATTACTGGAAGTACTGGTATGTAATACTATATTTAGCAACTTTTCAGACAATAAAGAAATTAGTTTTGGACAAAATGTGCTTTTTAATAATCTGTAATCTGCCATAAAACTCCCCTAATATTCCGTAGCATTAGCATAAGTTTTATTGGAAGTGTATTTTTCCTGAACTTGTTACTTTGCATTGCATTTTACATGATATTTTTCATATTGCTCCTTAAAATATTCTAATTTGCTTAGAAATTATAATTTTCTAAATCTGATTACATCACCAGTTAGTACTTATGTAGCTTTTTTACTCTTACATGAGTAATTTATTTGCTTTAAAAAGTACAGCGTAGTAAAAAGTACATTATTTATACGCTAAAGTCCAACAGAGGTTCAGAGATGTTTTGAAGTGAAGGCAGGTGAGTTTACCCAGGTGTAGGAACAGGAGAAGCAGCGTCCTCAGCCCCATCGTCCCCCCCATAGGGTTGAAGCTGGCAGCGGCCGGGGAAGCGTTGTTGTCGTGTCAGAGGTAGAAGGCGTACAGAGCGAGGTGATGGAGGGGGGCGGAGGTGTGGGGGCTGGGAAACCAGATCCGTCACTCAAAGTTTCTGTTTCCTGAGAAGTCCCTCCCTGTGTGTCTGCAGCCTGAACGGACGGCCAAACACACACAGAGAGAGAGCACCGTTCTGAAACCGCAGGATCCAAACAGCACAGAGAGTCATGAGATAAACTGATCAGATGCTTTTTTTAATCTCTAATTTAACTCCTGTAATCCAGGTGACCCTGCACTGCAAAAACACAAAATCCTACCACGGTTTTTGTCTAGTCTCTACTTTACCTCGTGCATTTAAAATAAAATGTCTTGTAGGAGCTTCTTTTAAGTCAATAATTCTCTAATGTAGATTTTTTTTAAAAGTACAAGTTGCACTGGTAAATTATTTCACTTATAACAAGGAAAGAATGTCTAATAGGTGAAAAAAATCTGAAAATCAATATAAAGGAATTGACATAAAACAAACTTTTTAAACATCTTTTTAAAAAGTTACTTTTAAGTTAGTTTTGTCTTATTTCAAGTGCACTAAGATGTTTCACTAAAAACTAGACAAAAATGCCAGTAAGATTTTTTGTTTTTGCAGTGCAGGAACATCTGTTATCACACACTTCAAAAACAAAACTTAAGGATGTTTGGTTTAGTTTCTATTGCAATTATCTTAGTGCAATTGAAATAAGACAAAACTAACTTACAAGTAACATTTCAAAAGTTCTAGAAGCTTTTTGTAAGTAAATAATTCTTGAATATTGATTTTTTTAAAAGTACCAGATAAATAGTTTCTTTTCACTTTAACAAAACATTTTCCCTATATCTTAAATAATCTACCAACGGAATAAGATATTTTAACTTACATTAGAAACACATCTAATTCCAGTGGCAGATTATAAGTGGAACTAGGACTTTTTCATCAATATTAAGGAATTATGGATGTAAAACAAGCTCCTGTATCTTGTTGAAAAGTTCTTAATATTAAGTATATTAAGATATTTGCACTAGAAACTAAACCAAAAATACTTTGTAAGATTTTGTGTTTTTGCAGTGTAAGCACACACAAACACAATATAAACGGCGTTTGGATCATTAAATCCAGGAAAACAAGGATTAATAATCCTTTAAACTTTTGACCTTTGTCACATTAAACCCACAAATCAGATTTTCTGAATTTAATCTCTGATTTTTCACTCATTTGTTTCTAGAAAATACCTCCAGTTTACTCAATCTAGTCAGGACTTTGACTAGGCCATTTTGACACCTGATGGAAGGCGAACCTTCAGGTCTTTTTCAGCTGCCAACATGTTTCTCCTGTTTTTATCTTCCCATCAATTATCTCTGCTGAAGAAACAGTCCCACAGCATGCTGCTGCCGCCACCATGTTTCATTACAGAAATAATGCACTTAGATGGATGAACTGCTTTCCTCCAAGTCCCTTTAACTTACCATCCAAGATTGTCCCTGAATGTGCAAAATTATTTTTAAAAGATATTGTCTAAATATTGGACAATGCGTCTCTTGAATCTTTTAATTCAGAAACACAACAGAATACCAGATAAAAAAAATTATATCTTCCTGTATTAAAGTGTAAACATAAATATTAATCCAGAAAGATGTACAGGTGATAGATTGCTCAATGGATTGCTCAATATTTACCAATAAAATATTAGCAAATATTTACCTTGGTTCAAACTGATTTTCTATAAACTGGACGAGCGTATTATTAATATAGTTTTACAGATTTTTGCTAAATTTTTCTCTACACATTTCATATTGTATTTATGAAATATAAAGAATCAAAAACTAGAATCACAATAAAATAAGTTCCAATAATAAGGAAATATTTTTATTTAATCTGAATTTAATTGAATCCCACATTGATAATTTAAATATGATTTTTTTGGTTCAAAGTCTCAATGAGTGTGAATCTAGCAGTAAAACACGGTGGAGGTCCCATCATTAGCTGTGCTGGAGATTTTATAAAACATTAAATAAAAGCAACTTGCTTAAAGAATAAATCAAACCAGCGACTGAATACTGGAAACCATCCAGCTGGAAGCGCTGTCCATCATCAAAAATAGACAAAATTACACAACATGCTGAATTTAAAATGAAAAATAAGACTTTCAAGTTTAAAAAACTGTTTTATTTGTACAGTTTATTTTCAATTTTCCCATCATCAGTGCAAAATACAAAAATATAAAAGATGCAACAGACGGAGCGTTCCATACGGAGCGGTCCCATTTCACAGGAAAAACGATTATGGCTGAACAAGCGGAGGCGATGAGGCGAATTTGATCAGTCTGGACAAGAAAATGAACATTATTGAACATTTAAACAAAAAAATAAAAAATATGGCAACATTTCACCAAAACATCCAGGCTGAAGTAGCTGCAGGAATCTGATACAGATTTGGAAAGAGTTAACCACCTGGGTTAATAACTTTTATCAGAGGAAAAACAAAACTTCTGAGTTCCTGATTGTGCTTTTTTAACCAACATAAAACACAAAATCAAATTATACAGCACAAATTACAAGAATTTCCCCAAGTTAAGCATCAAAACCTTCCTAAACTGTGTCTAATTACTTTAAAGGCCCATTTGGAATAAAAAAAGACAAACGGATACAACAATAAAATACTGTAGTGAGAAACACTGCAAAAACACAAAATCCTTTTGGTCTAGTTTAATGGAAATATTTTAGCACACTTGAAAATAAGAGAAAACTGACAAAAGTAATGTTTCAGTAAGATATAGGAACTTGTTTTAGGCAAATAATTCCTCAATATTAACCTCAATATAAACCTGGGAAAAATGTCATTTAATTGAAATAATTTACCAGTGAAACTAGTAATTTTTCATCAATATTAAGGAATTATTCACTTAAACTCCAAAATTTTGCTAAAAGGTTACTTATATGTTTTGTGTTATTTCAAGTACACTAGACCAAAAATAATTTTGTGTTTTTGCAGTGCAGGAGACAAAACGTTTTCATTTCACAGCTGAACTTTAAAATAATACCCAGGAAAGCTAATAATTGGTCCTTTTGCATCATGTAAATGTTAAAATAAATGCCAGAATTGAATCTGAAACCAATACCTGCTTGGTATAAACGAGAAACCGGGCGGTTAAAGTTAGAAATGAGGCGACAATGAGCCGCCGGATAGATGGAAAACTGACCAAACGTTCTGGAGTTCCACTTGGGTTGCTAGGTAACGGGCTGGCGTTGCTAGGAAACAGGCTGGCGTTGCTAGGAAACGGGCTGGCGTTGCTAGGTAACGGGCTGGCGTTGCTAGGTTAGGGGCAGTGCCTGCTGATTTGTAAAATGACATTGTCATTAAACGCAATAATTTCAGGGACAATTTATTGTCCAGAAAAATGTACAGTACAGACCAACAGTTTGGACACACCTTCTCATTCAATGATTTTCCTTTATTTTCATGACTATTGACATTGTAGATTCACCCTGAAGGCATCAAACTATGACACACATATGACTATAACACATGTGGAAATATGTACTAAACAAAAAAGTGTAAAACAACTGAAAATACGCCTTATATTGTAGTTTCTTCAAAGTAGCAA
>CAEFZY010064907.1:0-15920 GCA_903066815.1 Brachyrhaphis roseni | reverse complement strand
ATAGATAGATAGATAGATAGATAGATAGATAGATAGATAGATAGATAGATAGATAGATAGATAGATAGATAGATAGAGTATATGATACCAGAAATGTACATACACCGAATAGAGAAACATACACTTTTTTTTTTTCTAACTGCAGGAAGTTCAATCTGAACAAGCTTCTCTTGTACTAGATCAGCTAGAATTACAAAACAAATATTTCTATTTGCCAAATGCCACACTAATGAAAATACAGTAGTGTGTTTATTAGTAAGTTTTGTTTATCAATCTCTTCAAACTCAGAAGTTTACTTACATCTCATCAGAATTTGCAAGCATTGGCTTTGAAATGTATGACTTGAGTCAAATATTTTTGCTTTCCTTCCACAAGCTTTTCACAATACTTTGCCTGAGTTCTGGTCCATTTCTTCAGACAGAACAGGTGTAATTCAACCGAGTCTGCCCACAAATTATCTAAAAGATTAAGATCAGGGTTTTTTATTAGCCACACAAAAACATTGACTTTGTTGTCCTAAGCCCCCTTGGAACCACTTTGACTGTATGCTTGGGAAGACCCATTTGGAACAGAGCTTTAACTTCATGGCTTTTGTCTTTAATGTAAAGATTTTGGGTCTAACCTAAGGTGTATTTGAAACACGTCACAGTTTGATCCAACTTTGCCAAAACTTCAGTTCCATCTGGAAAAAGTCAGCCCAGACCATGATCCTGCTTCAGTCACAACATCCCAGAGTGAAATGCGATGGTGATATGGGATGTTGTTTCTGTAACAAATTAGGTTTTGAAACTGTGGCCTAAAATAGAATTTTCTATTTAACAAATTCTTCCAAGAGGTTTTCTTTGGGAAAAAAAATTCAGCCTCAAAATCTTATTCCCTAATTCGGACACTTGAAGAATACTGGAGGTTGTTGTCAGATGGAGAAGACAACCAATACCAACTAGAAATTCCTGCATCTTTTTCAATGTTACTTTCAGGTTGTAAACAGGTTTTGTGATCAGTTTCTCTTTTTATCAAGTATAGAGAAATATAAATTTTTCTCCAATTCTAAACCTATAAAAGCAAGCAAAGGCACTGTGATTATTTGGAAAATTTGCTGCTGTGAAACCTTGGGTTCTGCCATCTATGGATGCTACACATCTGACACATCCACCTCCCTAAGCAATGTTGGAAGACACATACAACCTTTCATCGAAATGGTACTTGCTGACTCATCCTCTTTTTTTAGGAGCTTGTTTGTTCCTAATTGAATCACAGGTCGGTATCTTAAAAAACAACCAAAACAGAAATACTGCTTTAAAAATGGTCAAATACTGGATTGAAACTGAATGTTTTAATGCTGAACTCCTTAAGGAGAACCTTCTCCTTATAAACATTTTCAGAAAACAGATCCTTTAATTAATACCTGTTAAGCTAAAAAAAAAGTGTGACAAAAAACATCCCTTTCAGTCTTAATGTGGATTTCCTGCGTCTTTGTTTTTTTTTTTTTTTCTAGCTTCAGGTAAATCTCTTGTGTGTATCTGTGTGTTCAAATCACAGTGTGCAGCAGCTGCTGCTTGTTCAGGTTCTTTGTTGTTTAGGAGGAGGAAGGAAGGTGAAATTATTTCCACATTTAAGACAGCGGAGCTGACACCTCCAGCTCTCAGACAGGTGAGAAGGTACAAACAATCCAGAGCTCGTAATGAGGACGACTGCTGGTCCCAACCTGACACATCTGCACTGAGACACTGGGTTCTGTTCAGGTTTGGTCTTTAAACAGATTAAGTGTAAAAAAATCAGAATTAAAGGTTAATTATCATTTACTGCCACAAACATTTTCTGTTTTTGCATAATGTATGTAATATGTAATATAGGTTACCCATCAAAGTCTGTATCGAAATGTAAAGATTACAAGACAAAACAATTTGGTTTGTCATGTATTACATAGGAATATATTCGCTCACAGCAGGGATGCTGGTGCTTATCTACAGCAGTCGTTGGGCTGGAGGCGGGGCACACCCTGGAGAGTGGCAGTAATTTAATTGTATTAAATTAATATTTTCCTCAAAACTCTACACACAAATATACTATTATGGCCCTATTTTGGAACAAGTACAAAACAAAATCCTTGAGGTTGGAGTAGACAGGTCCTCCTGGTAATTTTAACTAGGTTTGTCAGAACACTGTAAAACGAAGACTGAGTAATAATAACTTGTGCAATTTTAGTGAGCATAGCTTAAATCTGAGTATGTTGTACTTACTTAAACAGTACCCACAGCTTATTAATATTTTTTTTCTTTTATATGTAAATAAACCACAAAGCTTTCTGGATGGCTTTTTATGTATTTCTCTACTCAAAATTTTACATGAAATATAGAAAGCAGTGATATTTTGCTCACCTATTTCAGAAAATGCAATACAATCATATGCAAAGCTGCCTCCTAAGGCAGAGTGCAGTTGTCATGAACATGAACATGAACATACAACTTCCTCATGGTGCTGTTTTTTTGTGTGCAAATGTACATGCCAAAAAATAGCTAATAAGAGGTGTACTGCTTCACTAGATGAACTTTTAAAATGTTTTTACCTCGATTGGGCCTCAAATGCTTAGTATAACTACATA
The DNA here is from genome assembly GCA_903066815.1 of Brachyrhaphis roseni. Taxonomy (NCBI): domain Eukaryota; kingdom Metazoa; phylum Chordata; class Actinopteri; order Cyprinodontiformes; family Poeciliidae; genus Brachyrhaphis; species Brachyrhaphis roseni. The sequence continues at coordinate 13,318 of CAEFZY010064907.1, read as the reverse complement.
AACAATAAGCTAAAACCACTCAATTAATTTGATTAAAGTCAACTTTGTAATTCACTATACACCCAAAAACTTAGTTTGACTTAGTTTGCATTACCAAAACCTTAACAGTAGTAAAGTTATATTCACTCATATTTTTTAATTAAATAAAATGCTATGATTTACAGCAAAGTCTTTAAGAAAGGCATTTGTTTTGTTTCACAGTTTTAAATTTCTTTTCATTACCATAGTTTAGATTGGTCAAGACATGGGCTGCACAGTGGCGCAGTTGGTAGCACTGTTGCCTTGCATAACGCAATTTTTAACAAGAAGGTCCTGGGTTTGAATCAAAAACACATTCATTGTCTGATAACCTTTCCCAGTGTCTAATGATCTGTTTTGCTAACAATTGCTTTTTTCTCTCTCCGGTGTTTTTAATAGTGCATATGTAGTGATAATTCCTGCTAAGTAGATCTGCATTTTTTAAATAAAATTGACCTTGAGCTATGATCCATGAAATTTTCCAAGATTAGAATGGGCAAAAAAGCCTTTAGGTTTCTAGCTACATGCCTTAACCTCCCTTTAGTGCACAGGTGTCCAACTCCAGTCCTCAAGGGCCAGTGTCCTGCAGTTTTTTTGATGTGCCACTGGTACAAAACTCTGGAATGAAATAGCTTACGGTAATTACCTCTTCCTTGTGTAGATCAGTTCTCCAGAGCCTTGCTAATGACTTAATTATTCTATTCAGGTGTGGTGCAACAGAGGCACATCTAAAAGTTGCAGGACACCGGCCCTTGAGGACTGGAGTTTGGCACCCCTGCTTTAGTGTATGGGGATACAACAACACAATTAGCCTGTACATACTTACAGTTATTTATTTATTTTCAATTTTTATTTACTGATATTTTTTTTATATATGATTCATTTAATTATTAGAACAGTCCTTGTCTTGCTGCAGGAAATAAACTAAAAATAAAGATGGTTCACAGAAATTTAAGTTTAAAAAATGTTCATGTTCTACAGGTTTTATGATCATAAATTGATGCTTTTAACAGATTTATAGCCCAGAGTTACTGTAGTTTTACAGAGGAGTTGCATATTTCATAAGACAGTTTTTTTTTAAGTGTTGGAAATTCTTTTGGAAATATGGAGAAGAGAACTGATTACCTTGTTCACACCTCTGAAAAGAGAGCTGAGGTGTGTTTGAAGGTGGGATAATTAATTTGGACAGTTGCCAGGAAGCAGGAACATCTGCTGCGCCTCCTGATGACTTCACCCTACAAACCTGAAAAATAGTTGATCTGTTTCCTTGTGAACGTCATTTGTAACATAAAGGCAACAAACTCTACAGTAAGAGGTTCACTGCTGACATGAGAGACCCTCACATAGTTTTGTTTAAAGATATAGCTAAGGTATTTCAAACAAGGAAGAACAGTAATCTTCAAGACTTTTGTAGCAAATCATACGTCCAAGCTCAAACTGTTCTCCACATATAGTACTTGAGGTAAAAGGATTGTGGGTATTGGGATTGGGATTACTCATTTATTAACTGTGCAGTATATCTTTTATGGAAATGTTTTCTTAAAACTGTCATAGAAAGCATGACAGTTAAGATGAGATAGATAACCTGTGAAAAATCAAGCTCATCTGATGACTCCCTGTAGTCCTGCTGCCAACTCCAGAAATATACTGCTCCCATCGTGCTAGTGGTAAAAAAAACAACTTACCGTTAGAGGAAAACCGTCTACCCACCATCATCATGCTAACTAGTCTGTTGCTTTGTTGTGGGTAAGACACTGTAGCAAAGCAGAGAGCAAGGGAAAGGATGCGAGCAGCGCATACACAAGCCTGATTGACAATGTTATGATCCCCATCCTGTCTCTGGTTGGTTATTTCAGACCGGGACTGGTGAATTTCTGGATGAAAACATATAAAGAAAGTTGAGAAGAATTACAAAGAACAAGGAATATCAGGATTATAAAAATGTTTGAAGAGATGAGATGATGAGATGAGAAGTGTGAGATGAGTATGTAGAGTAGATAAATAGGATTTAGGTGAGAATGAATGAAAGAGGGGATGGGTGTGAGGTTTAAATACTGAAAGATAAACTGTGCACAATGGGCAGGACAACAAAACATAGACTGACCAAGTAGTTTTAATAGTTTCAATAACTTATTTTCCTAAAAGGATCAGTTTTTGCAATGCCACAAAAAAAAATCCCAAATGAAGTCCAGAAACATATTCCAGTAAATAATTCATAACCAGAATCTTTGTCTTAAGATCATTATAAAAGTCTGCAGCTATAGCAGAAGAAAAGCAATAAATCCTTGGAAGTGTTGAACAGTCAACTTGAACTCTGTTGTCTTTACATTCTTATTTACAAGCATCCTTGCTGTTTTGTCTCGTTGTTAGGAATGTGTTGATGACATGCTATAATAATAATGATGAAAACTGCAAAAAAACAGAAGATTGTATATATTTCATCATCAGGTCATAGAGTCAATAGCCACATGAATGTAATTCTGGCCCTGATGATGAGGTCTTTGCAGTTTTCTGAATAACCTCTTAACAACCACATGGTCCTGGACATGTTTCAATGTGTGATGCAGTGTCACCTTCTCTATGACTTGTTTTGTGTGGAGCTGTTTGTTTTTCCATCTTTATTTTTTTAATTATTTATTTATTTCTCATCTTGCTGTGTTTCTCTCCCCATACACCCACTCGGCTCTGTGCTGCCTCAGAATCTGTTTCACTCACTAAATTGGCTCCTCAGACACCCTTCCCCTTCTTCCACATCTCTCATTTAAAAAGTGAGAAATTATAATTATCTGAATTATGCTTTTAATGATGCGTTAATTAGAGTCATGGAGTGAGATTAGCCTATGAATTATTACTTGTGAATTTGTTCCAGATTCATATGAGCTTCTTGCGCAGGCAGACATGAGGGAGAGAAATGTTGCCGTGCTCGGTGATTAGCACACCAATAAATAACAGAACAGATTGTGGTGCATATGCTTACGATTACAACTTTTAAACCAACACTTTAAACTCACACCGACTGTCTAGTGCTGGCAAGAGGTTTCTGTACCAACAGCCAGTCAGTTTTTTTGTTCCCTTCTGAGGCTCTCTGTGCAATTCTCACCAAATGTGAACTATTATTATACCATGTTACAGGAAAGCTGATTGTTGTCCTCGCAGCTTTTACTGCTTGCAAGCTGAACGGCTGCAAAATGACTCCTAGTGCAGGAGAGTGTTTAAAACATGGGAAATAAAGCTGTTCCAACTGAATCAAATGAAAATCCGCGGAAGGTTTATGTGTGTCTATGAGTTTAAGCAAAAGGTACTAGGGCATATGTAGAAGTTTTAACATGTCCTCACTAATTACAATCACTATTGTGCCTTTTTTTCTGATCCTAGAAATGACATCTCACCCTGTTGATATTAGAGTGAGAGCTGCAAGAAAACTTATGAATAAACAGCTCAATTTTCTCTTATAAAGTGTAAAATCAAATCCCTAACAAAAATATAACTACTCCAAATTCTAAATCTAAAACCATTTTCAAAAGAAAAAAGTTAAAAATAATACCTAAGTTAATTCAACATCAAAGCCAAAAGTTCCCTAAAACTGAATCATTAGTCCTAAATCTACTCCATCAGTAAACCAAGATTCAAATGAGAGGTTAAACACAATTCTACCAATTAGACAAATATCAAGATCAAAACCATTTTAAATCCAATTAATTGCAAGAACAAACATTTTTCAATACCAAGTCATGGACCAATCTCAAATTAAAACGTTGACCTTTAAAAATAAATATAAAACTGAAAACTATTTCAAACACTGAAGAAGAACACAGTTAGAAACCAAAGCTATAACATTTTTAAAACAAATTCTGATCAATCTCTCATGAAAAAAAAAAGAGAAATGTTGGAGTCAGTCACAACTTAGAATTGATTAAATTGAACCCAATACAAGATGGCAACCAGTTGCAAACCAATGTCCAAAATCACCATTAGGTAAAGGTCTAAAATCTTTCTCCAAACTAACATCAAAATCCTCCCGAAACAAAGACCAGGGAAAGGCAAAAACATGACCAAAACTATTCTCCAACCAACCTTTGACCTGTTTGGAAACTAAATGAAAAATGTTGTCCCAAAGCATAACCTTAACATTCTCAAAACCAGGGTACATAATCAGTTTAAAGCAAAATCCTGAAGCAAACATTAATCAGCTCAATTTCAGCAGAAAAGCCAAAACAAAAACAAAACTTTATCTTTTACAAATTGTAAAAATTAAATTTTAATGATTTATCTTTGATGATAAGCACCAAATCAGGAATAAGTCACAAATTGTTAGTTTACTTCTAATCATTATAAAACATATCAATGTTAGAATGCAACTTTAAACATAAACCTACAAGGGGCATGAATGACTTTAAACTAAACAGTAAGTTGTGTTGAAATGTAAATATATTTAACTGCTTACACTTTGTGTTCAGAATCTGATGCCAATTAGAGATCGTACTGGAGAACACATAATTACAAATGACAACTTTAATGGCTCCGGTCAGTCAAAAATTAAACAAACATCGTTAGGATAAAACCAACAGAGGGATTTATTTGTGAACCAAAACATGACCTGGAGGAGAGTCCACCACACTGAGAGCTGAACCCTGTGAGCATGTTCACATGCTGACTGTCACTACAAATTAAATTTGCCCGCTGATTAGTTGGAGGACCATTACACAGATGGTCCCAAGTCATTTTAGTCTGATGGTCTTCTGTTGCAAAGAGCGGAACCTGATGATGGGCAGAGCTGGAAAATCTCCATGGGCCCACGGATGAGAGAAAACTCAGTTGTGGAGAGACAGCTAATCAATCTACAGCTTTGATAAACACTGTCACTATGGAGATGTTTCTGCTCTTCACAATCATCCAGATGGCTGCAGAGAAAAGTCTGAGATGTTAACCCATAATGAAGAGGAGACGACCCTTCTCAAAATAAACTTGGTGCAAAACAAGAGGCTGACAGCATCAGAAGTGTTTAGTTCATAAATTATAGACTAATTACTGTTTAAGGTTCCAATTTATAATCAGTATGAAGATTCTTTAGAGTGGGTAAATCATTGTACTTCTGCTCGCTGACTGGAAGGCCAACCCTGAACAGTTTACTGCCTCATTGAACTTATGTAAAACATGCATTCCATTATTACCCTCCTTGTTCCAGTCAGCTTCACACATTTACATGGAGAAGGGAGGATTATTTCCATTCTAATCCATAAAACCTCTGATGGTAAACAGAATTAATTCTTTCATTAGAGGTAAGATCATTCAAATCCTGCAGGACAATAATGAGTCCTGGTGTTCCAGGTTATATCAGTGGGCAACATGATCATGAAGGTGCTGTTTTAATTAGCAATATTAGGGCCAAATTTAAGACTATTATGCAACCAAAGTTGGCTACTTTCTTGTTGCAGGAGGCTATATGCATTCTGAAGCCAGCTACTGATCTGATCAATGATAGGCCAGCACTAGTAGCTGAAGAGCTAGCACTGGTAAAAAGAGGAGACTATGAATATATGTTAGCTTTGAAAAGGCTAGAGGTTAGCATGCCTAGGAAGTTAATCCCTGTCTCTCTTCCATTGACTGCTGGACATTTGCTCCAAACACCACATACCTAAACCCTCTACCCCATCCTGAAACCCACACAAATGGCAACAAGATGGAAATAAACAGCAACTGTTACTGTCAGCTCAGTTTCATTAATCAGACTCATACCAATAAGTCAAAAAAAAGGATGGTTCATGCCGATGTTAATGCATGGCCATAATGCATTAACATCGGCACGAACCCCATCATGCAGAAGGGATGCATGATGCAGGGATACATCATGCATCCCTACTTAAGTATATCAGGTGTTTTTATTTAACATAAACTTTAGAGGTGAAATTTGTGATATAGTTTGTAGACTACATTGCTATCAGTCACAGTTGATTGGAATCAAATGTTCCAACAAAATTTATAGGAAATGAAACCGGGTCACCTTGACCCACTTATGCATCTAATGGTTAAAATTACTTATTCACTTTCCAGTTCAAATCCTATTTGAGTTTCAAGTACATAAGAACAAATTAAGTCTGCTTAAAATTAAAACAACACATACTGTAATTGTTTTAAAATAGACAATCACAGGGATTGGTGAAATGGACAAAGATAAAGAGTGAGCTTAGCTTGCTAAATATACATATTGTCTTAAAGTAAACAGATATTGAACACAATATCTGCTCTAAACAAACTTTTATACTCAAGACAGAAAATATTTTTTTCTTCATCTAAACAGACTGCAAATGTGACTGAAAAGTGAAAAGTAAAGACATTACTAGACTCAGTGTTGGCTACAACCTTATTGGCTACATTTACAATATGTTATGGTCCATCGTACCGTTTACGATAGACCATAAAACACCTCGAATCTTTAACTGTGTTTTGTAAGTTAAGACAGTTGAAACCTAATTTGTAAAGTCTTTGTCCAATATTCAAATTTTTGTCGAGGTTAGAAAATGTCCAAGACTGGCTCACCTAAAATAGCCTCAAAAAATATGTTTGTAGATTGTTTATGGAGCCATATTTTTTTTTACACGATACTGCTCTTTGTAAAGATTTAAACACATTCATAACAACATCAACTATGTTTTTGTTGTTGTTTTAAAGTAAATCTCCTTTGAATCAAAATTTTGCAACAAGTTGTAAGCAATAAAGTAGTTGTTCTTAAAAGAAACAGCTCATTCATAAGCTAAGAAAAAAATCCTAAAAGCCCTTTATGCCTTTCTCAAAAAGTTAACTCGACCATTGTGTACAGCTGGCCTACTATTCAGAGGAACAAGTGGAAAGTAAAGTTAGGCTGTGTCTCAAGCTGCTGACTAACCTGTTTTGTGTTCTAATTAATTATTATGATGGAACATTAAATTATTTTTATGACAGGGTCACTATAACCTTTGGAAATATGTATTTGAACACAAAACAATTACTTGTGTTTTGATGTTTTTTTGCAATTTAAACCTAAATTAATTTGTAATGTACTAGCTACAGACATTGATTTGAATATTTTCATTAAAAGGTTTTGGGATTTACTGTACTTTTGCTGCATATATATTGTTTGTATTTTACACTGGATTGATAATATTATTGAGTAATCATTGTGACCTGATTTTTCTTTAGGAAAATAATTTGACTGACTTTATTCCTTTCTTAAAAGTTTAATGCTAACCCCCTAAGAAGTCTGGGTTAGACTGAAGACAACTAAAAGCTAATCATCTATGGTCCAATTGGACTTTTTGTTTTCTGATTTAATCTAAAAGGACATATAGAAATAGGGAATAAAAGCTTTAAAATGAGCTGAGATCCATGTCAGTAGCCTTGCTACTGCTGATGATTTGCTGATCTGCTGCTGCTGCTCGAGCTAAACAGACCATGCACAGGACATTTGGGTAAAGCCTGTCTGTAACAACACTGGCCGAAACGTTTTGAATCGCCTTCGGTGACACTGGCCTCGTGTTTGGGGCCTGGCAATGAGCCGCAGGATCCTCTGTTCAAACCCAGCGAGGGAAATCAGCCTGCTAATTTGCAGGATGCGTCGTCCTCCTCCCTCAATTTAAGCATGCATGGCTGCTGCTGAACAAGCAGAGTGAAGGAGGAGGGGGCTCAAAGAAAAGGGTTCGCTTTCAGGGTTTGAAAAGACAGAGCCGGGTAACGAGGCCTCCTCTTAACCTGCCTGCACCTTTTAAACAAATGATCTGAACAAATGTCTCCACAGAGGCTGGGAAACCTGCGGGCGGAAGGCTCCGGAAGGTAAATAACAACCAAGTCAGAGAGGGTTTGAATGAAGAAATGAATAAACATGATGTCAGGCATGAGATAGCCTCATACTGAAAATACAGCAAAATGTCTCAGATGACTCATTTTGACTCATGTAGAATCCAGGTGTGTTCATGTCTTCGTCTGATGTTGTTAGTCATGTTTAACAGCATGCTGAGAGCAGAAAGCTCTTAAATCAGAAGTAAAAACTCTGTAATATACTTCATTATATTACCCTCCGTGTTATGAAAATGCTGTTTGATATAAAAACATTCTAAAAGAACTTTGACTTTGATATAAACTTCTAACATAATCCTGATTATTGACTCTTTCGTGTGTTTTCACTGAGTAAAAAATACATTATATAGACAAACTTTATGTGAACTACATTTTCAAGCCTCTATTTCTGCTAATATAATTAATAAAAATTATGTTTTATACCTACTTAAAGGTTGTTATTTTCAAAAGGTACTTTTATTAATCTGACAAAATGAGCCTCGTCAGAATATACATTTTCATTTATTTAATATGAAGGTTTGTTCTGCATATTGTTACACATATGGAGTAGATGATTGGAAAAAGGGTTTATTTTTTATATAATTATGTGCATGACTTAGGATGTTTTCACACCCAGTATATTTCCCCCCCTATCCTGTAGAGGCGCTACACTAAGAACCACTGAAGGAAATGACATCAAAACATTGATCAAATCATCGATGTTGTTCTTGGATAATGTAGATGTGTTCAAAAGTTTTTCTGTCATTGTGCATGAAGATTCACTCATGCACACATAGTGTCAATTCTGTGCGAGCTCTGCATGGGTGCAAACATGATTTTACTGTATCTCAGGAGGAGGTAGAATACTAAAAATGGGTGTTTGTGAAACTAAACTTTTCACATATCTACATAGCTTTTAATAAAAACAACATAAAAGGTCAATAAAAAAAACTGAAATTTTGGATCAGTAGACAAACTTATTGCTATGGCTTTATAAGGTTTTTCACTGTATTTTCATCTGGTGTGCAACTGGATCTCCAGAACATTCTGTCTGCTGTCTACGAGCCTTACGGTTTGACATTATCTCTTATAGAGCATTCTTTCTGCCTTCCTAATCTTCTTTCATCACTGTTTTAGTTTCCAGCAGTGTTTGGCATCTTCAACACCTCTTTTGGTACCTAATTGCAATTCCTCTGACACTGTTTTAGTCATTTATTAGAGTTAAATATAAGCACAGCAGTAAGGTTGTGTGACTGTCTCCATCAAACTTGCTAATTGTTGCAATATTCAATTTTCCTTTGTCTGGAATGTGATTAGCACCCAGCTGGCATCAATGAAATCAAACATTATTTACACGTTCACTCTGGGCACAAAAAAACCTGAAAACTCACCTTGCAAGCTGCAGGATCCTTTTTCCTCCCCAATCTAACACTTTAGTTTCTGCACTCAACTTAGAATAGATTAAAAAGTATAACGAGTTATTGTCTCGGCTCCCTCCTGCTACCAGAGAAAAAGATGAGGAGCCCACTCTGGGTGTCAAAGAGCTTGAGGGCCTTCAGCAAATCCACAGCCACCAACGGCTCCAGGTCCTGTTGTTTTTTTTTTACCTCACATGTATGTCAATGAGCCGCTGCTCCTCTCCTCTCACATGCACTCCACCCCTCCATCTAACATTAATTAGCACGGCGCTACCTTGCTCAATATTTGGTAACAGAACAACCGTAGGCGGATGCTGAAATTTGCAGGATTCAGCTCTTAATTAGCTGGAGGAGAGCACAGGTGCACTAACGAGCAAAAAGGAGCTAATTTGAATAAAAATTGTCCTGTTTACGGGGAGCAGGCAGGGGGAGTGAAGCGGAGGAAGTGTGTAATGAAGGAATATTTACTGCCATTTATGGAACTTTACTGCCTTTGATTGCTGCATCCCAACAGAGGAGAAAATCCTCAAGTTGAAAGTTTAAGTATAAATTACTGTCATCTTTCAAGCAAAGGTAAAAAAGCTGACTTTAACTGTAATGATGATTATTAGGCATCAATCATCTGTTCAGTTCTAACTCTTGCGTTTGTGGACGGTGGCAGATTTTTGTTTTTGGTTATCGTTTCCAGCCAGACGCGGTGTCTGAAAGCGGCCGACTCAGCCGTTTGGCGAGCAGGTGCTGGCTGCAGACAGATGGAGGCGGGTCATGCGATGGTGGTCGCTGAAAGCTGACGTCCATGTCTGATCGGCACGTCGGGCGACTGTTTGTGTACCAAACATTTGAATAGCTTTTTTTTTATGAAGCTGTCTGTTGCTTACCTGAATGACAGGTTGAGTCAGATTGTCCTGAGATGTGACATTGACTTGTCTGAGACTGATGTGTCTGTCATGTTTTTCTTTCTTAAACCATTTTGTTGATTACCAAACACTTATTTTATGTTTGTCTAAGCCTTCTAGCAATTACTGTCTCAATTCCCATCAAGGCAGTTTTTATAACCGTAGTATAAGTAATTACAACATCATCAGTATGGATGGTTGCATACTGATTGGCTATGAAGCAATCATAAACTCTAAATGTTTTGTATTTGGTGTGTACCAGATACAAAATCAAGAGAGCTAATTAAGAAGTTTTCTTAATTAGTGGAGGATTAATGATTTGGGATTATTTTCTGTAATGGGTATTTATTGTCACTGAGTATTCTAAAGTCAAATAGGAGGCAAAGAGATCAGCATACCTTTAACCAAACTGGATCATCAGAAAATGTTCTCATTTACTGCTACATGATCTCATACAGCAGCAAATCTACATCAGAATTTCTGAAATAGGAAAAGAATCCAAACAGCTTTGGTGGGACTTTAAGAGACCCATTAATAAGCAAGTGCAAAGACCTTCACCATGACATGAAAGAGTAAATACTGCTAAAGGTCGTTCTGCAAGGTGAAAAATCATTGACAGTACTTGGTGTTCCTATTTAAAGTTCCTTCATTGTTGCTTCATCTGTGTGGAATCCTTAAATTCCACGGTCCATTCTTCGGTCCATGTCTGAAATATGGACCGAAGTGATGAACTAAAGGAAGGTGAACTTCAACACAGTTCACTCTTCCACACAACATAACTTCATTGTTACCCAAGCAACAATGCTGCATTACCTCAGAAGACAGAACTCGGAGCTGGGTTTGATGTCAGACCCGAGGTAACAACATTCTCATTAAGAAGGAATTTCAACATGGTGATGCTCATAAAAATTGTTTGCAGTACCTCTTACAAACATCATTTTAAGCTTTGCTTTCATAAGCAAAGCTTAAAATTAGACTGAATTTGTTCAGTTTAGACTTGCAGGCACTACATTTGAAACTGATCTTAGACATACTCTTGCATGCGCATCTTGAAAAATAAATATACCTCCATCACGTTTTACTGCTGATGTGAGAAGCGGTCATATTGGAACACAAAGTTGGCCTTTCAAGTCGTACCTGGAGGTAGTTGGAGTTTTTCCCAGTGAGAAATCTGAGGGCGTTCCATTTGATTTTTACGACTGGGAAGTTGGAATTTCCCAGTTCCAACTTCCCAGAACACAGCATAAGTAAAGCAATCAATACAAAAAAAAAAACAAAAAAAACTTTAACTTCTTAACAGTGTGTTACTTGGTGAACTTAGTGTGTGTGCGTGCCTGTTGTTGTTTAACCAAACAAGTTAAAGCCAAACACTTTTCAATCTGGGCTTGAAGTGTGGAACTATGAAATTGCTCATTTACCACCTCTTAAAGCATTAAGTTATTTCTCAGGTAATAAGCACCATGGAAAATAAGCAGTAAATTAAATGACAGAGTGCTCAGTCTGCAGCAGAGCTTTAACTTCAGAATAAAACCTTATTTTCTTTGCGATTACCTGTAATCATCACAATAATTGTTCTGCGCACTCACACCAGCCCTCACTTCTCGTTACTCAAGAGTCATTACTCTTAATTAGAGATTGTTTAGTGATTCACATTTTACAGGCCAAGCTGCACTGCTGGAGGCAGCCGATCACTCTCCCATGAGTTCCTCTCAGCCAATCACAGCAGCTGGTCCAGGTGGTGAATCCTGAGAGGTGAGGTGGCCGGCGGGCTCTGATTCAGGACCAGCTCTTCCTCCTGCTGCTCTCCTTCCTCTGCTGAGGCCTGAAGCTGATCTGGGAGCAGTGCCTCCTCCAGCCCGACCAGCTCTTCCAGTCTATAAATGCAGCTCGGCGCTTGAAAACCCATCATTAACCCATCACAGGTGACATGAGCCACACCCACTGGCTCTGTTGTCACAGCAACAAATTGTCAGGATGTTTTAACTGTCAGCTCCTTGGCAGGGACTTTTTTTTTTCAGACAAAGTTTTACGGGGTTCAGTTTACGGCATTCAGGACGAGCCATCGCATTTTGTGTTAATTTGACATTTATTCCGCTGTGCAGCTGAGTAGGGAGGAACATTAACCCATCCATCATCTCCGCGCTCATAAACGGCAGTTAGTGAGGTGCAGCAGTCAATAAATACAGGCTGATAATCAACAGTGATGAATCACTGACTTTTATAGATGTTCTGTTTCTTTTTTATGACGTTTTCAGGGAGACTAAACTGCACGCTACTCTTTCTCTTGCACTATGGAGCTGCTCACACCCCGAGAATGATACTTAAGAGACATTAGATGCTGCACCGCAAGTTTGAAGAATTACATTCTCATCTTTTCCCTTTGCAGATACTTTTTATTTCCAGACTTGAGGGATATTTGGAGGTTGTCGCAAGCATAATGTGGATCTTGTTTGTTCTTGTGTCAGCTAATCCCTTATCACGTCATCAAAACTGTTATATAAACAAATGGATTTAAATGACAGCAATGACACATCTATACCAGTAATTTCCTTCAAATGAGTTTTGGTTACGCTTTTAATCTTGTTTAATAAATTTTAGCTTTAGTGTATTAACTACAGATTGTCTGTAAAATGTCCCAGGTTATCAAACTCATTTTAATATCAAATATATATTTTCTCCACAAAGCTAACATGCAAAATATTTTGAAAACTTTTAACTTTGAGAAATGCAGTTTGCAAAGTGTCGCACATCAACCAGCACTCTGGGTGAATGAAAGATTTACAGTGTATCCTTTAGGAGCAAACTTTGGAAAGTTCACAGAGAAAGAGTCACAGTATTTCTCCTCAAGGCACAATCTCAGTGTCTGCTGAGTGTCTGCATGCCTGCAGGCAGTAGAGACTCAGTTCAGTCCTGGGAGGACCCATACCGGTAATTTAGGCCCATCATTTGCTTTTAAATGAATTGTATGATATTAAGAGAAAGCACAGACTCCAACCCATCAAATGTTTCATTTTTGCTAAGAAACTATTAAAATATGTAAATGAGAGCAGTGGTTTTGGAAATTCAGTCATTTTAAAATACAGTTCATGTAAGAAAAGACAACAGGAGAGAATAAAATACATAAAATCCTATGCTAATTTGTATATGAGGTTGTGACAATATATATATATATATATA
>CAEFZY010064894.1:0-51573 GCA_903066815.1 Brachyrhaphis roseni | reverse complement strand
TTTTTTCTCTCTGGTTCATTTTCATCCTGGAACCAGAAATGATCTGAATGGAAACATGGGAATCATTTCCAGTTCAGCTTTGAAGCCATGAAAGACACTTCAACCCTCTTTTCTCTGCTGCTTCTTCCTTCTGGTGACATGAAAATGTTCCTCAAAGCTCCACAGATAAAAAGATGCTTTACTGGAAACGGCAGAGAAACTTCAGCTTCCATCACAGAGACCAGTTGAACCAGTTTAGAACTGGATGAACCACAGAAACTCTGATCTTGGAGCAGTTCTCAGGAACATCCATAATTTATTTTGAAAAAAAAGATGTTACATATTTTTAATATTTTTATGTGCATTTTAAAATCTAAATAATGAAGTTTTGCGTCATCATTGATTCTCTGCTTTCTGAGGATTTAGCATTTCACTGTGTTTAGCACATTGTCTAAAAAAAACTTTGGATAAATGATATCAAAGCTAACAGAGTACAAATATTTTGGATTTTTTTTGTGCCAAACATCTTGTCAGTTCAAGTCATTCAGTTTGTTTTTGTTACTTTTTTTAACTCCATATTTCATGTTTTGAGTTTTCTAGAGAACTTTAGGACTCAATGTGTCTCATCAGGCTCTTTACTGTGATTTGCTGATTTATTCAGACCTCAGAGAATCACTGGGATAATCTGCTGATTGGGTCATGATTGTTTTCATATGTTTTCTAATGTAATTCGGTTCCTCTGTGTTTAATGATGATTCAATAAAGTTTTTTAAAATGTTTAACAGAACAAATTTATTTTTCATTTTTATTTTGACAGCTTTTAGTTAAAACAGAAACATCCTGTTAAATTAATCTGAGCTTTTTAAACTTCTAATTAAGGCAAAATTTTATTTTTATGTTATTTAGACTGAAAATGTTTAAATAAAACACATGAGAACCATTTAAATAATAAATACTGTTATGTTTTTTTCTAGGCTTCTTCATTAATTTGCTTAATGAAGAAGCGGACACGAGACTGGAAAACTGTGGAAGGTAAAACAGAGACGTTAGTTTAAACTTCAGTCACTCAAACACAAAGAAATCAGGAAGCAGAACCTGCTGACACACCGACCCGAACCCAACCTGGTCCAGACATGAACTGAACTCCTCTGGCTGATCCGGTTCCTTCTTATCCGGTTCCTCACAGGTGAATCCAATCAGCGCTGATCGGATCCTCCGGATCTCCTGTGGATAATTGATTGAGATTTAGTTTCTTCTGAGGAAGTTGATGATTATTGTGCTGCACTGTTTTGGTTTGGGGTTCATTTAGATCATTTTCTGGTTAGTTTGGTGACTTTAAACATTTTCTCTCTTTTTTGGCCAAAGAAAACAGATCAATAAAGAACCTTTTGGCTAAATGTGGGACATTTACATAGATATAAATAAAGCAGTTTATTCATAAAGTGCTTCTCACAAACATTAAATAAAGCTTACATTATACAAATGAAAAAAAAAGAGAAAATAAAATCATATAGCCTACAGTCCGCAGTAGGCTGCTGAATGTCTCCATCTAGCGGACAGAAGCTGCATCATATTAAAATAACACTTAGAAACAACAAAATGTTCTAACATTGGATGAATCTGCAGTTTATTTGCTACTGAAGCAGATTTTATACAGTATAAACAATACAGGAAGATACAAGTCATTTTATTCCTGTTAAAACATTTATAGCAAAGGATGAATCTGCAGCTACAGAATCTAAAAAGCTCAGCCGCTTCAGCTGGACTGAACCTCGATACAGAGTATGGATGACCTGTATTGATCCTCTTCAATATATGGATTCACTGCCTAATAACTGGATGCTAGAGCTGATTGAAATGAAGTTTGTACAGATTGTGAATCAGGTGAAGCTAAAACTCCACTGGATGATTTCTGGTACAACAGATTTACAGAGAAATAAGATTTTCTTTTTGCTTTAGATGTACCTACCGCGGTACATCTATTTGAACTGAATGAAACTTACACATTTAGGTGTTTTAAATCAGTGCTGTGATCTACAGCAAAGGGAGAAAAAAAGTACAAATCAAAACCACTTCTCTCTCACTCTCTGCAGCTACATACAGACTCGTTGACATAGCAACTGAAAATAATGCACCTTTAGGTTTCAGGATTCAACACCAAATAATAAAAACATACGGCTTATAGAAGTCAGGATTTTTCTGTCCTACTTTGCAAATGAAATGAGAAAAAAAAAACTGTAAAGAAAAACAAGATAAAAAACACAGAAGGTCCAAAAAACCTGCAGCAGCCTCACCTTGTTTATGTCAGCTAATGACGTCACCATTTACTAGAAGAAAGAGCCCATCAAAGCGTCACTGTGGACCCAGAATCTACCTGTCTGGTTACTGGATGTCTCCCTCTTGTGGCGGAACCTTGAACTGCAGCATGAATTCATGAGAGCAAAGTGACATTCCTGCAACAACAGAAAACTTTAGCATCAAAAGACACAAAATACATCACAGAAGGATGTGAGACTGAATGAAATGGAGTACATTATAATAACAAATCATTTTTAATGACTAAAGTAGCTTTGATTTGCAGCTGAACTGAATTTATGGAGACATTTAAGGAATAAAAGTCATTTATCAGACAGTCGGCCTTCACCCACTTCAATATCAGAGCATGAACATCATCATCTGACTACCTGAAGGACTCTTAACAGCTTAGCAATACAACTTAAAAAGAAACGTTGAATTTTATGAAACGGAAAGTTTACAAATCCACCAAACCAATTAGCGCTTCACCATTTATCTCAACTATTAAATTTAGGAAACGCTAAATGTTTTCAACGTTTATTAATAGAATAGAGCCACCTATTCTCTTTACTTTTTGAGGAACAAAAACCCATGATACATCAGCATGATTTTTGGAATGACATTTCTGCTTTGGGATCCTAGTTATTGTCAGGAAAGACTCAAACTCCAGTGGACTGTTGTGATATATTCTTTAATCCCTGTACATATATTTTCCCTCTTTAACATTGCACATTACTGTCATCGTTTCTGGACAGAACAGACGGATGGTGGATTTTGGTCCGATCACAATTAAATTAATCAAAAATAATCAATAAATTATAGAAAAATCTTATCCACACAATCACATAGAAATTTCTACATATTGAATACAACAATGTAACAGGACGGTTATTCCAGTGTATCTGTACAAATAGATTTTCACATATTTTCTCACATATTTCACATACTTTATGACATATTTACTGCACTTGTGGCCAACATGAAGTGACGAGTTACAGTCGTAACTCCGGTTCAGAGTCTTTAAAGGTTCCCCAGAGTGATGATAGGTGTCTCCAAACCTGTTTTTTTTTTGTCCAGGCGTCTTTTATCCTCGTTTGGAGAAATCCTCGATTTTCCCAGGATTCCCGGCTGCAACGAGCTCCTTCTCTTTTGTGTCCATGAAACAGTGGCAGACAATATCTACGTTATAAAGCCAACACACTTCACATTTTTACTGCAGAGGAAAATGAGTCAGTTAACATGAACAAACACTCCAGTAAACAGTGAGATCAGGGCTGCTTTACTCTTTTTTCATGTCCTTTTTCTTACCAAATGCACCTTGTGACAAAAAGACAAACATAAGGCCATTAAAATGCC
Organism: Brachyrhaphis roseni; assembly: GCA_903066815.1. Classification (NCBI taxonomy): domain Eukaryota; kingdom Metazoa; phylum Chordata; class Actinopteri; order Cyprinodontiformes; family Poeciliidae; genus Brachyrhaphis; species Brachyrhaphis roseni. Next base: position 47,943 of record CAEFZY010064894.1, on the reverse strand, counting down.
TGAAACATAGAGAAAAAAAAAAGAAATTTCCAGATATTTCCCCCCTAAAATCTGCCACTTAGAGAATCTAGAAGGCTGTATTTAGCTTTTCAATTTTGTTTTTAAGCAAAAATTGTCATAAAATTATCAATATTATGGATTATGTCTTGGATTTGACACTAAAAATCTGAGAAATGCCGTTTAACCATTTGGATTTTATTCCAAGTATTTTTGGTTGACTTCACTCATGTAGAGAAAGTGAGCATTTAATTCAGAAAAGAACAGAATCTACACAGCACAAGAAGAGGCTCCTACTTTTTTGAGCTAAACTTTTCCTTTTTCTAAAGATCTACATTTCCTGGATAAATTAGTTTGCATTGATTGTGTATTATTGCTAATTTCAGAAAAGGTCAGCAGCATGCCTAGCGCAGCAAACTAAATCTAAATTAAAAGAGGGTGAGAACTGCAGTGCAGCTAGCTCTTACAGGAGGGTAGAAAAGAAATGTAAAAAGTCTCATAAGCCATTAAGTCAAACATTAAATGAAAAATAGGGTTTTTTTTTTAGATGATGATTTAAAATTTTTCACCATAAACAAAAGATGTTTCTATCCACTTTATCAACAATTGCAAAACAAAACAAATTCTTAGGGAGGAAAATACTTTTTCACAGAACTATGGCTGAAAACGTGTCAGGAATGATGCGTTCAGTTGAAGTATTGAGACGTTTTTCCCCTCATCCGTGTCTGATTGGCTCTAAATAATCAAACCAAACCAAACTCCTTGACTTTAAACTGATGATGTACTGAACTTTCCTTCTTACTTTCTGACTTCGTCTAACCCACAGCGATTCCATCCTGGCCCCTCAGCCCGTTTTCAACACAGATTCACATGCATCCGCAACTTTTCACCCAAACAAACGCTACGGTGCACTCCCCACGCACAAAGACCCACGGAAACGCACGGTAAAGCTGGGCGCACACTGCGTGTGAGTTTTGTCTATGCCTACACCCAGGAGTCGGGAGACCCGGTGAACTTGTTCGCCCTGTTGGAAGGCCTCCGCGTGGTGGAGTAGAAGTCCACGTAGTTGGTGTTGGCTTTGAATCGGAGCGACTGGGTGGCATAGCCGTCGGGCGAGGACGGCAGGTGGACCGCTTCGTCCTCGTAGCGCTCCTCGCCGTAGCCTTGAGGCGACGACAGGTACATTCTGTAGCTGTTGTAGTTCTTCCTGTCGGGTTCGTCGTAGAATGGCTCTGGGAGCTACGAGACAAACACTGGAGTGAAATCATTGTTTCCACAACAGGCTGAAATAAAGATCCTTCAAAATCCATAAAAATGAGTTCAATTTGGAGATTTTTGAAGGATCAATTGAGTAGTAGCTCACTTTGAGACTAAACTCCACCTGCTACCAAATGTGTTTGTTAATAAAAGTGCAAACATTTCTCACCTGTGATCTTCTTATATCCTCTCCTGACTGGGAGGAATATGTCCCAATAAAATAGGGAGTTTTCTTGTCTGACCCTGACAAAAGACATTTCAAATTAGCATCAACACAATAGGGCAGGTGTGTCCAAAGTGTGGCCCGGAGGCCATTTGTGGCCCTTGAAATGATTTGGTTCACAAGTCAAGATTGGTACAAATTTGGCCAACAAAACATAAACAATTGATGCCCACAGACATTTAGAAATGGTCTTTTTCCATTAATAAGGCAACAGTTCAAAGATCTTTATTATGTTTTTGGTCTTTAATATACAATTTTATTAAAAACATATTGGTTTATTTTTGTGCAATGAACTTTGTAGCATAAACCAGTTTTACCCCCTGGGGAAACAGTTTGGACATTAGGAGCTCAGGTACACAACCCTGAGGAACGCCAAAACACCAACCTGTGTACTGCCGTTTGTGTAAACTGTCTCCGTAATATGTGTCGAGTTGCATAGATGACTGTGCCCTCTGGTAGTTGGAGCTGTGTCTTCTTATCCCGAGCATGGCCGGCGAGGACGTTGCGCTGCCACCTGGCGGTGAACGCAAAACAGAAAATGTTGACCTTAAAGTTGGAGTAAAATACGGAGGATTGTCTCACGTTTCATACCTGACTGGATGACAGGGGACATCTGCAGAGGGCTGGTGGGCAGGGTCGGCTGGGAGCGGTAGCGGTCTCGCTCCAGGGTGGACACTGGGGTGACAAAGTGAGTGTAGTTCCATCCGTCCTGTTTGCATGTGACACGTCACAACAACAAGTCAAATTCACTGGGAAGATCAAGCTTGTAATGTTTTAAACGTAAAGCGTAACCTCTGTTAAATATTCCACCCACCTGTTTATAGAGACTCCTCAGCTCTCTGTATTGCCACAGTGTGTTCAACACCTGAGCTGCAGCCTTCACTACTTTCATTGAGTACCTGCAACACCATAACATAGGAAGAACCTTATTTTACTTTCTGTGTACCCCGAAAATGCCATACTAGAATTGTAGCCATTTCATTTAGCTATAATGAATAAATGATATGAAAATAGAATTTCCATTTTCCACTATTTGAGCATTTGGCTTGCCGTAGAATATGAGCCTTGAGCTTGCCATATATGGTCATGTGCAATCAATTTTCTTTGCTGGAGTAAATGGGCATTGTGTTTGCCATACTGGAATAAGTGCATGATTGGCTGCACATGATTAAATAGGTATTTAACTTGCCATACTGGACTTTTTGAGTGCTGGACTTGCTGCACTAGATTATATGAGCATTGGGCTTGCCAAACATCTTGCTCCCCACTTCTGTTGATCATCATGTGATCGACTGCATCACTTTCTGCCCTTCAACCATCTTTAATTAAACATTCATGAAGGAAGCAGCCTCTCTTTTTACCCTTTCCCTCGTCCTTTGCTGATGTCCACCAGCTTCTCGATGCCGCCGCAGTCGGCCAGAGCTTTGGCGTTCTCCATGTTGCGGCTGGTGACCTCGTGCAGCGTGCAGCACACCGATGCCACCGTGTCGTCGGACAGCACAGAGGGAGAGCCGCCCGGCAGCCGGTTGACCAGGTCCCGCATGGCGTATTTTCCTAACATATTCAGACATATTCATCTCATACAGGTGCTGATTCTCCAGTCTGACTCTTGACTGTGTTTGCGTACCGATCAGCTCCTTGTTGCGGCTGTCCAACGCCATGTTTCTGAGTGCGGTGGCGACGGAGCAGACCACCCGATCGTTGTCCATCCTCAGCAGCTCCACCAGGATGGGCAAACCTTTCTCTTTACGCACAGCGGCTCGGATGTAGGCGGAGAACTGCAGATAAAAACACAAACTGATTCCCACATGACTTAGTTTACATTTCCTGAAAATGAAGAACAGTACATTACTTTTTAAAAATGTATTTTATCTATATTGAGTCACAATAGCATAATACCAATTTCAATATTTCAGAAGAATAAGTAAACCTGTGCATCAAAATTAATTAAACAACCATTACAACTCTATTTCCAGATTCAAAGGAACTCAGTGTTTTGGGTGTTTTGCCATTTTCTGGAACTTAAAGAAGTGTCAGTTAATGTGCATTAAATCACATTATGTTAAATGTTTATCCATCCAGGTATCTAGGGTTCTTTTTTTCTTTATTTTGTTCCTTTTCATAAACTTTCTGAGCTTGAGAATATATTGTAAGCCATTATTTATCTCTTTTCTATATTTTTTTGTAGCTGGAAGGTCTCAGAAGTAAAGAATGCTACGTTGTGATGAAGTCAGATGTTCTACCTTCCAGTTTCCAGCGGAGAGGTTCTGCAGGGATCCGGCGGCGCCCTCCAGGGTGGCCGGGTTGGAGCTCTCAGCCAGCAGGTTGAGGTACGGCTTCACCACCATGGGGTGCCACAGCAGCTCCGCCCCCCTCAGAGACTGGCAGAAACCTGGGATGGGGCCGATGCCGTCCCACTGCAGGGCGGAGAGGACGTTCAATAAACCTCTGAAATCAGATCAGGAAATCACTCTTTCCTCCGCCGTCGTACCTTGCCTTCGGGCCAGCCGCCCCTCTTCCTGCCGCGCCGTCTCTTCCCCCAGCACAGGTAGTCCAGCTCCTTCACCGGCGAGGAGAAACCCAGCAGGGTGTCCAGCTCCTGGTTGCCAAGGAGACGGGAGGACGGCATCTCCACCTCCAGGCGGTACGAGAGGTTCCTCAGGGTGCAGACGCTGTTCTCCACAATCTGAACAGAAGAAACGTTTTTCTATTAGCCACATGAAAATAAAGAATAATTCACCCATCGGTTTGTTTTTTCTTCTTCAATAATTATAATTTCAGCCTGAAGGTGGCGCCACATTAAACTTCTTGGAAAATCTGAATTTTAATCCAATAATTACAGCATGTCAAAAGATAAACATTGTTTTGTTTTACTTTGAAGCAATAAATATATTTATTCTTCTTTGAAGTTTCTACAAAACACAAAGTTTTGTAGAAACATTTCTGTAAATGTTTAGGATCACAGCTGAAGGTCAAATCTTTCTGCTGGAACAAATCAGGATTTTGGTTTTGCATAAAAAATACATTTTGATATGATTACATTTTATATGAGTAATATAAACTATTACTTATATAAATCACATGGATAAATCTTAGACGACCTTTGATTAAAAACTCCAACAACAAATACTGTCAGACTTTTTCCCACAGCTTTACTTATAGGACAATAATACATAATAAAATAATAATAAAATTATTATTTTTATACATATGTGTTTTATGTTTGTTGTTCTTTGTATATTGATGTGTTAATAGGTATGAAGTCAATTAAAATATATATTTTATTCATTATATATTGAATTTTATTCATTTTCTGTGCCAGAACTCCTAGAAAAAAAAAATCCTCTTAATAAAACAATGGGAAAATTGCTCATATAAAAATGTATCTTCTTTTTAACATAAATTTGTTGTTATTCAAACTTATTTCATCTATTTATTTTACAAATGGCCCCCTTCCTCCCATCAGTAGCAGCCCTGCATTAATCATTTCTAGGACCGGCCCTGATGTTGGATAGGAAGTTGGTTATTTTACAGTTTTCCTGCATATTTCAGCATGATGACTGAATTATTAAATAATAAAAAAAGACATTTGATGATATTAGAGGTTAAAATGCGAGTGCAGGCTGAAGTAGTTCTTCATCACAGTTTGCTGTGACAGTGTTCAGGTGAGTTGGTCTCATCCTCAGCCTCTCCTGCTGGGAATAAACAGAAGTGTGACGGTGGCGGCGGCACCTTGCTGTCGTAGTCCGAGGTGTTGACGCAGGCCTTCAGGATGTGCAGCAGCGAGTCGACCAGGCCTTCGCAGCAGCGCAGCTGGCTCCTCGCCTCCTCCCCCGCCGAGCTCAGGTTCCTGACACACAAACACACACCGGCGGTTCAGACGGCGCTGCAGTGCGCGGGTTCCCCCACAGGGTGGCCTGAAACCTGCCCGGATACAGGAGAGGAAGGAGCCGCCCCTCCAATAGGAGCGGGAGGAGAAGGACCGCACAGCAGCACTGAACTCCCACAATGCATTTCTATACCATCAATCTACAGCTGCACATCAGAGTGAATGAAGGGAAGCGCTGCAGGCTGCAGAGGATGGAGTTCGCTCTCTGTCAGATTCACTTCAGGAGAAACTGAAACACCAGCTAAACTTTTAATAAACACACTTCACACTTTAAAGCAGCTGCTTTTATCTCCTTAAATTAATTAATGTTCAATCATTAAACGAGACTCATCAACTCTTCACAGCTGCATAAAATCTGCAGCGTTATAGAATCATTAAGATGACAAATAAATCCAGATGGAAGTGATGAATGTAATAAAACATCAAGCAGCTCAGCAGGGAGCACATGGAGGACATTTGTGAACATCACATTTCTCCACAGAATGGCTTTAAGTGTGGACTTTGACTAGGCCATTCTATCTTGGTCCAACCCATTTATCTGTTTAGGATTTTTGGCAATCCCTAATTTATATTTTTCTATTAAAACTATAATTAATTTCATTGTGAGTCAATTCTTTTCTATTTACCTGCTCAGCAGTAAATTAAAAATGCTACATTTTAACAAAACAGTAAAAAAAAGAAAGAAAATTGTTGAAGGTCTAAAAAAGGGTAAAAGAAAATACAAGAAAGTTAAAAGTACTTCTGCACTACATTTCCAACATTTAGTTTACCAGGTTGTGAGGGGTGCGTTTGATTCGCGGCTCACCTCAGACAGCCGGTGGTGTTGCGCAGCAGCATGGAGGACTGGAACTTGACTTTGTGTTCGTCGCGGTGGGAGGCGGTGCTCCAGCCCGAGTGGGGGATGACCACCGTGTTGGTCAGCGTGCTCAGGGCGTCGCGGATGATGGTCATCTTCACCGCGTCGCACGAGGAGAGGTTCCACAGGACGCCTGACCAATCAGAAACAAACGTTGAGATCTTGCATTAGAAACAAGATCAGAAACAATTGGTTTCCTTAGAAAACAGGGAAGATGAAGTGATGTTTTAAACATGCAGGTACATTTGTGAATGTTAAGCACTGTGCATGGAGTTGAAGAGGATCTTCAGAGAAATGGAGCCCCCTGCTCTGTCATCATCCCAATCCAGAGCTGAGTGTTTAAGAGCAGCAGCTCCCAGTGAAAGGACTCTCCTCTGTGTTTCTAGCAGCTTCAGATCCGCTGGTGCTCGACAGTATGTGCCGAGCCGTCGGCGCCGTCCTGTTTCCAAAGCACATTATCTGAGCATCTGTCCCGGCGGCTGTGCAAAGATCCGCTCCGCCAACAGTGTGCGGCGAGTGTTTAAGCCTCTGCCACTCTCACCTCCCACCGAACAGCCAATCCACGGATTAATGCGCCGCCTGCGAGCCAGCCAGCCGGTCAGACGGCATCGCAGAGCGACGCGCAGTCGTCGAGCTGGCCAGCTGGCCGACAGACCTCGCTAGCAGGAGAACTCCCACGCACATCACAGCGGGATTTCAGAGTGTCACGTTAGCATTTGGAGACAGATTTTGATCATTTGGATGCTGAAATCAAGTGTCTCATATAATAAATATCCATAAAGCTTAAAACTCCTGAATTAGTTCAATAATTTGATTGCAAAGAAGGTGATCAATTGATCAAGCTGCATGTTTGCAGAAAAATATTTTAACCTTTTGGAATCTGGTTGTACTTCACTAAATATATATATACACATATAATTTACATATATAGTGAGGTTTTATTGTAAGGGTCCAATACTAAATAAATAAAATAACAAATTAAAAAACATAACAATTTGTAATAAATAAAAAAAACCTTTTATTTTATAATGTAATGATGTATCTGTTTTAAACTGTTCAAAACTTGTAAATTGTATCAACATATCAGATTGAATCAATCTGATATGTATCAATCTAACAACAAAAGAAGCTTTGTTGTTGTTACTGTTCTGGATTGTATCAAATAGTTTTGCAGCACATACATGATGTAGCTGCAGAGGCTAAGTGGAGCAGAGTTAGCCGACGCTAACAGGCGTACCGGTGACGAGCTCGCGAACTTCGTTGTCTGTGGTTTTTCTGAGGAGGCGCAGCAGAGCGGGAACGCCGCCGCAGTTCCTCAGCGCCACCTTGTTGTTGTCGGTGGCTTTGCTGTACACCAGGTTCCTCAGAGCTCCGCAGGCGCTCTTCTGGACCTCAGGCGTCTTGTGATCCAGTAGATCCACCAGGTGCTGGATCCCTCCCAGGTGGCACACCTACAGATCCAAAACCAAACTGTTGAGTTTGTGTTTTTCTTAAACAATCGACTGTTTCGTGCTTAAAACTCCAGATTTAAATATGTTTCCCTCCTTTTCTTCTTCTGTGTTTAAATTGTGGTTGAAATGATTTGATTTTGCTGTGTCTCTAAAAAATAAAAGCTCATTTTAGGGCTGCATCTAACAATTATTTTAGTTATTGAGTAACTTATTGATTATTTCGGATGAAATTTTTTTTTTGTACATTTTCATTTTATCACTTAAACCTTTTTATTTCTATATTTGAAATGCATTAGAAGATGCAAATTAAAATTCCTTTTTAATAATGAAAGTACACATTTTAGTGCCTAAAAAGCAATAACATATAATTTCTTTAGGCTTTGTAATTTGTAGCAAAGGATGCATCTGAATTTGAACCAAGTGAAGCTAAAAATGTCACTTTAGGAGTTATAAGTAGGGCAAATTTACAAAGTAGGTACTTTAATCTTAAATGCAAAATGTATGTATATAATGTAGAGCTTTTGCTTAATTTCTAGTCTCAGAGCGTTCTGCCTTGTTTTTTAGTCTGCATACTCCAGTTGATGAAGTGTATAATCAACTAGATTAGTTTATTATTCATTCACTAAACAATTAATCATAGTTAATTTTCAAGGAAATTCGGCGACATTAAAAGCCTCCTGCATATGAAGCCACAGTGAAAGCTGCAGGATTTCAGTGCTGAGAAAGTTTGGCACCGATGTCAGGTGAAGTTTTCTTTGGAGCAGATGGTGCTTTGGCTCTGAATCTGGCTGCCTTTCATAAAAAGTCAAATTTAAACTTTAAAGTCTTAGAAATGCCCAGAGCAGCGACGCATAACGGAAAGAAAAATGAAAAACATCCTGAATCGCTGGATTAGAGAAATAGAACCGCATTTACTTCATGAAACTCGAAGAGCAGCAGGTTTTCTCAGTGTGACGCTTGTCGTGACGCATCGTTTTATTTTTATCCAGCCCGCCGCCCAGCGTGCCTCGTCACCTTACCTCCACCTTCACCCTGTTGTCTCCGTAGCACAGGTGCTGCAGGTAGGCGGCGGCGTTGGCCTGGACGGAGGGGAAGTGATGCTGCAGCATGTGGATGACCTCTGGCAGCTCCGGGTCACGCCACGCAAACTCCCTGAACACAGAGAACACTGTGGGTCAGTTTGTTGCTTTTGGATGTTGACTCTGCTCGAAATATTTTCCATTTCAAAATTAAAAACTCATATTTTTAAACATTTCTAGTTTCTGAGTACCTGGGGTCCTTGTGGATGCTTTCGATGGACGGCGTGCGAGTGATGACCCGGTCCACCAGCGCTGAGTGTCTGTGGGAGTACACAGGCTCGGTGGACACCCTGATGGAGTCGACGAACGCCGCCGCTGAGCTCAGCCCGTAGCTGCTTCTTTGGTACGGCAGCGTGCCGCAATGGCTTGTGGTCCGAGGAAGGGTCCCCATACCTGAGGGAAAATACAAAAAAACACGGCTTAGTTATGAGCTCTAAAAGGAGACTAACCATTTAAATTGAACACAATGTCTGAAAAGCAGCTTAAATAACGACTAAACAAAATTAAAATGGCTCCTTGGATACTTCACTATCGCCCTCCACAGAGCGCTCAGCTGTAATTCTTTCCATTAGGAAGCTGCAAAGGAACATGAAAGGCTTCAGCCTAATTAAGAGCTGACCTCAGGGAGCCATAATAATCACAGCTTCCCAGCCTGAAAGCCACATTTTACTGAGTTTTCTTTTAAAAAGAAATGATCTGAGGAGAAGCAAAGGCCTTAAGTCGAGTTAATGGCAGACTTTGGTGTGGAGATCAGGTTGTTTGTGCCATTTAAATACAAATTAAATGCAAATTAATGCGCTGGAAGAAATCTGAAGACTTCTGTTTTTGAAAGTGACGCCAAAAATCCTTTTCTTCCTACAACTGGAACCAAATGAACTATTACAGTTTATTTGGGAGGTTTATTACTGTTGAAAGGTCGAGAAATTGAATTATATGATGTGAAGATAGTAAACATATTCTCACCCCTCACATTTGATTACAACAATACAAATCTGAAAGATGTCTCTTTTAATCTGGAGTCAATGACTTTTACATTTTTACCTTCAGTTCAGCCACAAACAAACTAAAACAATCTTCTCTTATAATCCCTACTATTGGACATTTGATCAACTGCACGACGGTGGCAGCATAATGCTACGGGATGGAGGGAAAGGGAAGCAAGTCAAAGGTGAGAGTAATCCTAAAGGCAGAAAAAGGTTTGATACTCCATCCTCCGGCTGAACAGCAGCTCTAAACATGCAGCCAGAGCTGTAATGTAGCTTATTCTGACCTAGTCAAAGTCCAGAACTAAATCTAAGCGAGTTTCAAATGGAAAGACTTCAATCTAATGACATATTGCTTTTTGAATAGTAGAATGAGCAACATTTTCTGTGTCTAGACATGCTAAGCTGCTTCGTGTTGCTCCGAGAATCTTCTCAATCTGTGTCCTGTGGTTCTGAGGGTGCAGTACCTGTGTTTGCTCTGTAGAGGGAGCCCTGGGGGTCGTGGGTGGGGCTGTGGTACAGGGGGCTTTGGAAGGAGCGGTCGTCGAAAACAGGCGTCATCTGGCAGTCTGGTGACAGGGCGGCTCGCAGCTCGGGGTCGATCTGCGTCCCGGCGTAGGAGCTGTGCAGCCCTGCAGGAAGACAAAAACATGAACCCTATTGTCTAATTATTGACCAATTATTACTACAAATCAATGCAAAGGGTTTTAATCAGGGTTTTTCATTGCAGTCTAATTCTATATTGTTGTAACTTTTTGTCTAATTTAGTTAGTTTTTAGTGTTTGCTCGTTTTTATTCAGCATCATTAGCAAGTTATAGAAGTAGTTTTAGTTTTTCATACTTTTGTTGAGTTTTAGGTGCAGAATTGTATTATGATTATTTATACATTGATTGAATATTTAACAGAGGATGCCATTTTCAACTAACTGGTGTTTTCTTCCAACTTTTGCTGTCACCATTTTGCAGATTAGCACAACTCTGATGTTTGAAAAGCTAATTAACAGATTCAAAAACACAAAAATGTTACATATTATATCAAGTATTAGAAACACTCAATATAATTCCAGTTAGTTACAGTTTTTTCTCATTTATTACCATTTCTATTCATTCCAGTTAATGAAAATGTTTGCTGAATTTCAGGTTTTGTTACTTTTATTCACCGTTTTGTGGCAAACACACATATTTCACAGAGACTTTGTGCAAAAAGCAGAGAGAATTTTCCGTTCGGCTTCAAATCCGCACCATGACTCTGGTCATTGGGTTTGCTGCAGGCCTTGGCATCAGCAAGTCAAACAAACGGGGCGAAGGGTTTTTCCAGCCTCCAATCTCGCAGCAGATCAGCGCTCCAATTATAAAGAGGCTTCAGGGCAGAAGAGGGAGGGAGGACAGACTCAGTGGATCAGTTGAGCAGCTCAAGTGAAAGATTTGCACATAAAGCTGGTGATGAAGGAGTCATTTCCCTGCTGCGCTTCTCTTTTTTATGATTTACATAAATTTCCTGTTAAGATCAACTGCAGAACATAAAGAAATGTGAGCCTGGAACAGAGTCAGGACATTTATGTCTCCCTCTTCAGCCTTCAGCTGCAGAAAGCAGATCTGTAATCTGCAAGTTAGAGGATTTTAAAGGCAGAAGGAAAGAGTTGCTTCAAGAGGAGAGGTTTGGACCGACTCATTTATTATTACAGGGATGTTATTTAACTCTATTAATTATGAAGATCATGAAGTCCCAAGGAGAATAAATTCACTTCCAAGTTTGTTCAAATGTTTTTACAAAGTAGATTCTTTTATTTTTTTAGTTCAAGCTACACAAGATCGATTAAAATAAACATTATTTTAATAAAACACAAGATCTGCAAATTAGGTTTTGTAGGATTTGAGCTTAATTAGTGGAACAAATGGTTTTTTTATTTCAGATGTTGGGTAAAAAACACCATCAGAAATATTATAATATTATATAATACTGTAATAATTTTTATTAAGTGTGCCATAAAATCCGAAACTTATTGTCTGATGTATCAATAATGATACAATATATGAGAAATTAATGTGAAGATTCATTACAAACGTCTAATAAACACTTAAAATACTTAAAGTAAAGACTCAAAAAGGAAAAGGAAACTTTAGTTTAAATAGGATAGAAGTTAGAAAGTAGGACAACAAGAACATTTTATCCAACACAAAATAAAAAACGTTTTTCACTTGGATTTCAGTTTCAAGCTAGCAGTTTAAATGCTAGAACAGTTTCAGCTGATGTGTTTTTAAAACTATTAACACCATTTGTTCTTCTATTAAAGCCATACATCAGTGCTTTGCTCCTGTTTTATAGTTTCTGCTGAGTTTCGATGCCTCCAAACTGGTTCTCCCAAACATCAACAACATTCACAATAAAAAGGCTCACCAGTCAGCTTCTGCTTGTTGGCAGATTCCCCGTCACTACCTAAGCTACTATTATCACTGGCCTAATCATGCGGCTCCATCTATTGCTTATCTCCCTCATGTAATCTGGGATTATCATGGATCTGCAGGGTAACCCAGAATAAGTCTGGAAACAACATATATGCCACTTAGCAGGAATTTCTATCGCATTTTCACACATGCAGAACCGTAAAAGAGCATGAAAGCGTCTGCAGCTCTGCCTCGATTTAAACAGCCACAGCAGGATGAAAACCATCTGCAAATCTGTGCAGATGCCACAGAATCAGACCTATATGGGTCAGAGTGAGCGGCTTTGGGCAGCATGCAGGAGTAAATCTGCGTCTCTGCAGCCTCAGCAGGGAGAGCCGTCGATAAACAGCTAATAAAAGCAGGAGGAACGATAAATCTGGCTTAATGTTTGCAGAAGAAAGACTTTCCAGCTCAGAGAGATCCTAGTGCCAAAGTTAAACACAGTCAGTTCAAAGCTACACTGATGCGTTTCTTTTTGGTGGGAAATTTCCTCCGAGTACGCCTCAAAGACGTCTGTAAGCCGGGCTCAGTGAAGAGTCTGGCAGCAGCACAGAAATAATCCTTTCTCAAGTTTCTGAGCGAGACGCGGCTGTCTTACCCAATCAGAGGCACAAAGTGGAAGGATTGCATCTCCAGGAATGTCAATTAGCTCCCATCATCTGGCCAGAGAGGAAAGTTACAGCTAAATGTCAAAAACAAGACCTGATAGATCGCTCTTTCATCTGACGGTGATGGCAGGATGAGAAATAATAAATCAGCAGCACTGATGAATCGACAACGCCGAATGAGATTCAGTCTCATTTATAGCTGGTCACAGATTCATTACTGAATTAAAGAGAAAAGGGATGCATCTATCAATTATTTTAGTTATTGATTAATCTAACGATTAATCTGCTGATTTGTAATTTAAGCATTTTTTTATGCAATGTTAAGAAATACATAAAATTCAAATCCATTTTTCAAATAAGAAAATAATTTTTTAATGACTTTTTAATAAAATTTAGTGAGAATTTTATCATTAGTAGAAGCTAAAAATACTTCTAACATCAACATGTGAAAATCTCAGTCCTTCCTGCATATCAATACAATGATCTGTTGATTAGTTTTTGATCAATAGCAAAATTTCCTTAATAGGCATTTTTTCTTTTATTTATTTTAGTTTTACACAATTTCAACCCTAAAACTGTTACTTGAGGAGTTTTGTATTTACAAAAGCTTTTTTTGTCTTAAATGGAAACTTTTTAGATTAATTTTTGTACAGTTTTGGTTTAATTACATCTCAGAATGTGTTTTTTCAGTCTTAACACTCTAGTTAACAATTAACCAATGACTAAATTAGATGATAATTATTTCAATAATCAATTCATCGTGATTCAGGTTTAGATAAAAATAATAAAATACACAGTTTGAAGACTGTAGGACCATCTTACAGTCCTCCTGGTCATCTGTTACCAGGGAAACCCTTAACAAAGTTGATTTGTAGAAATTTCTGTCACTGGTTGAAAAGAAAACAATACCACAAGGAAATTAAGCAAAATAAAAAGATGTCATGATGCAAGAAAACCATTCCAAGCTAGATGGGCCACTGTTCAATTTTAACGGCTGAAATGGCAAAAAACAATGAACCAACCGTGAAGGAAGGTGCATTTTCTCCTCACATTAAAAGCTCAATCCAGCATCACAATGATCAAGCAGGATAAAGCTGACTAATATTAAGCTCCAGAAAGGCTGCTGAAAATCTGAGGATTAGGTTTAAAGAGCCATCGGACATCCAGCCGAAGGTTGTTAAAAAAATCAACCGTTGATACTAAAACAGTTTCCTCACAGCCTGAAATCCAACAGAATCCCACTGATCATGCTGAGTTTCTTCACTCAATACTAGTGAGTCTTTCTGGCTTGTTTCCCTCCTGCACATCAATCACAACATCCAACTTTGTTAGCATGAGGTCTTGGCTCAGAGTGAAACCTCTGTATTCCTCTTTTACACCAGCTTGCATCATGAAATTCAGCTGCATTTTGAAAAGTTTCATCTGCAAACGCAGGAAGAGAAAACCGAGTCTAGATACAGTAAATGACTCTGCACCGTAAAAACTGTTTACTCAGACCAAAACTAAATTATTACATCAACACAGAAAAGAGTTTCAAGTTTATCCACACCATTTTCTCTCAGAGCAGTGGTGTGACCTGAGCTGACCTCTCAACCTTTCCTTTCATATTACAGATTCAAACGATGGAGGACTGCGTCAGTCAGTGCACTCCATATTCAAGTCTGTTATGGGAAAAACAGAACAGCATTTTATTTTCTTTAAGGGAGCCAAAGCAAAAGCTGTAAAACTGTATTATTCTGTTTTTAGCAGTTCCCAGCAGGTATTTCTATTCTATATTTTTCCATCATAAAGTGTCAAGTCGAACATTTTCTCACAAATATTCAACGTTCAGACATTATGGATATACAAAAATATATATAAAAAAAAAATCTTTGAAAATCTTCTGAAAAAACTTGGACATTTATGAGTTTGAAAAGTCCAGAAATGTTCCTGAACATTTCTGAGGTTAATTTCAAAGTTTCAGAGTTCAACTCAGAAATGTTCTTGTTTTTCTAGAAACTTTCAGAGATTTTTGGCGAAAATGTACTCTTCTATTTTTCTATATAAAACAGCCCCAATATGCAGCCGTAAATCGATAATGAACCGTAGGTTGATGAACTGTTTGCATCCCAACCGGAGGTGTTTGGTCGTATTTCTGACTGACCTATCAGGCTGTCGGGGCGCGGCAGGGCGCTCCTCTGGTACAGGCCGTACGGATCGGCGCCGTAGGCCAGCGACTGGCTCTGTCTGGGCAGCGTGGAGCCGTAGTGCTGAGGCATCGCCGTCATCCCAGAACGCAGCGGAGACCCCGTCAAAGCCCTCCCCTCGATCAAGGACAGGGTGGAGCCCAGGCGGACGCCGCCTCCCATTCCTCCTCCGTTTCCTAGGGCCTGGGTGGCGTCGATGGGGGAGGAGGGAGACGGGCAGGAGGGCGGCATGGTGGTGCCGGGGAAGACGGCGGCCAGCGGTTTGGGCTCAGACAGGATGGGCGAGTCGTAGGTGCTGCCCTGGGACGTTCGCATGGAGATTCGGGACGGGGAGACGGTTCCGGTGGTGCCGCAGCCGGGGGACTGGCTCCTGGAGGGGAGGGAAGCCATTCTCCTCAACATCCGACTGGATGCCTGGGGGAAAAAAATAGGTTCGTTTTCCCAATCCAGTGGAAATGTGACATTTAATTAGTCTGATAAAGGACTCTATTTTTATTACTCCTTCCTTAAATGGGCTTTAATTTTCACAGGTCATTATGTTTGTGGGAATACTATTAAAGTGTGCTTGTGTTGAGAAGGAAATGTTATTAATTTGAGCTAATGGGCTTGAAAATCTGCTTTATGGTGCAGAAAAACACACAAAAACCATCAGCGCCCTGCAGAACCTGAGACAGTGATACAGTTTTACCTTTAATAAACAACAAATAATGAAGACAAGCTGAAGAAAATGTATTTTAATTTAACTGATTTGATGAATTGGTTACACGTTAAAAATCGAAGCTTTGCAGATGTTTGACCAAGCATCCAGCAAGGCGGCTAAATAAAGAGAAAATTGAAATGAGTTCATTAATATCTGCCATTCCTGTTTCATCTGTCACACAGAGAGAATAATGTGACACGTTAAAGGTGGGGAATAATTTGACATGATGCTCATGGCAATAATTACCAGGCATAAAGTCGCTGCTGTCAGTCAGAAGTAGAAAAGAAACAGGAGGCAGCTGCCAGTGGAAACAGTGACAGCAGAAAATATTCTCTTCCTGTGTGGTTCCAGAAAGTCTCCATGGTTGAGCTTTATGGTCTTTTGTCCAGCTCTCATTAAATTAGTTTTTTAACCTCTGGGTTTTTTCATCTAAAAAGGTTCACAGTAATAAGTGGAAACTGAAGAACATTAAAAGATTTCATCTACTGTCCAAGATGAACTATTCATAGAAACCTGGATGTAATTTACAACATATTTCTTAACTCACAAACTCAAAATACACTAACAAGTTACCACAAATAGTCAGAAACTAATATTTATATTAAGGGTATCAACAATTAATGCTTGCAAATCTAATAGTTGCACAATTTTACAGCGTTCTGCAGATATTTTGTTGCTTTCTGAGTTGCTAATTGCTGCGTTATATGATTTAATTTAGAAATGATTACAGACATAAACGGCTGAAACTACATAGGTTGCATTTATGACTAAGCCTGTCATAATAACCAATTAATCTATGTATATTTGTTTGAAGTGATTACCTGGTTTTAAATGTGTAATATTAAGTATAAAAGCTGGAGTAAAACAAAGCATACAAGAAAAAATAAGGCAAGAATAATTTGTACTCTTTGATTTCTGGGACATTTTATGTTTTTATGTATACTCTTGTGACAGTTGTTTATAAAAATAGGAGGATAAATTTAAATCATTTCAAACCCATCCAGTTAGTTTCTAGTCACAGGAATGCAGAGTCCCAGCTGAACCAGTAGCTGATCCAGTGGTTTACCCGCATGAGTTACCAACTAGGACAAGTCTTCTTCTTCTTCTCTTGTTCCTGCTGCAGTTCTGCTTATCATTCTGAATAAAGCAGCTTCCTCTGATTCTCAACAGTCACTAAACCTGAACATTCAGAGCCACATAAAGACAGTCACAAAGTCGGCCTTCTGTCCCCTGAAGAACATTTCCGGGATTAAAGGACGAATGTCTCAGAAAGATCTAGAGAAACTAATCCATGCGTTTATCTTTAGTCGCATTGATTATTGCAACAGATCTACCTAAAAAATCAATCAGATCCAGAACGCTGCTGCTGGCAGTCAGATAGAGAACACAGTCCCTCCAGTGAGAGAATAAACTTACTGATAGTTTATAAATGACTGAACGACTTAAAGATCTGCTGTTGTTGTCATAGCAACCTCCCAGACCTCTGAGGTCTTCTGGTTCTGCTCTGCATCCCCAGAACCAGAACCAAACGTGAAGAAGCAGCATTCAGCTTCTATGCACCACAAATCTGGAACAACATTTCAGAAAACTACAAAACAGCCAAAACACTGAGTTCATTTAAATCTGGGCTAAAAACCAACTTGTTTAGAGTTGCATCATAAATTAAACATTAATCAACACTTGTAATGTTTCAATTATTGACTGTTTGTCCTATAACTATGTATTTTTTGTGTTTTTCTGATGTAAAGCACTTTGAAATGCTGTGTTGCAGAAATGTGCTGTACAGATAAACTTGACTGATTGATTAAAGTGAGGTTAAAGGTCAAACTCTACCTGCCCAGAGGCTTGACCTTCTGCTCTGGGGCTTCTTGATAAGGAGGCTCGAGGTTCTGAACGCACCACGTTCTGGTTGCTGTAATAACTGACGCTGCTGTCTTGGTAGCCGCTGTCTGAATACGAGGTCATGTGGGCTGAATGACCTCCTGACCCTGAGAAAACACAAAATAATTACAACACAACATCATCACAGATTTGTTAAATATCATGGATGTGTGTGTTATGGTTTTATGTTGCTCCTTGAACAATCTGCTGTCCTACTTTCCGCTGTAGGATGAGGAGGAGGAGGAGGAGGAAGAGGAAGCATGTGGGGGATATTTTTATACTCTGAGACAACTCCAACTGTATGGAATACAAATAAGCCCAAAGGCAATTTGTTTTAGCATTTCAGATGGTGCATATTTACCCAAGTGGGAATTAACCGCAGAACGTCGGAGGTTAAACGGCTTTCAGAATCATAAATACGAGCCGTGCTTTTGAGACAATTCCTATAAATTATTTAAAAGTGTGGAGAAAAAGAAACAAACAAAACGCTCAAATCAGAATTTACAGGCACACCAGCTGCTCCGCTCTATCACCCGCCCATCTTTGGCGGTTTAACACAAGCTGCCAGGAGGCTTGATGGAAGCAAAGTGTCAAACGCTCCAGTGAAGGTTCCTAATGTCCAACAGAGAGACGATGCAGCTGCAACGCTGAGCTCCAGGTGTGAAGACGAGTGGAAGTTTTACAGCTAAAAATAAAACCTGAGCAGGAGACAAACTTTAGTTTCTGGGTGTTTTAGTGATCCGGAAAAAGCTAGAATTGTTTTTCATTTAGGTTAAACATGTAGAAACATTAATTAATTAGGTAATTTTACTGATTAAATTATGAAAAAATGCCTTTTTGACCAAAATACAGAGGGTTTATTTGTTTGTAATCACAGCTAATGCACTCAAAACTTTACTGCCTTTAAACGCTTACTGGTTACCATGGTAACCCACATTTATCTTGATGTTTTAGCATGTTATCAGCGAACTACAACTGTTTACAACATCGTGCTAAAATAAATTATGCTACTACATTGACATGAGTGAATGAGGTGCGTCTTTTCTTGCTTTTAAAGCACAAAGATGCTGTACTGTCAAAAACTACTTCAACCTTGAAGAAGATTTAATTGTAATCTGAAAACAGTCTGATCTGCTGTCTGAAACGTTAGCGTCCCTCTGGGTGTTTCGTGGATGTGGACGGACCCTCACTGTCATGTAGGGAGGCGCGGTCCCCTTCAGGCAGGTAAAGTCCTTCCTCCACCTCCAGGTGGCGACCTGCTGCCTCTGCAGCCACACCTTGAGACTCTCCACCTGTCACAAACATCCCTGTTAGCCAAACATTCATCTTTGGATTCAAATGTTCGAGAGGACGGAGGATGCTAAAAATTCACAAAGTCGTCTTAAAGTCAGACAAGTGGCAAGATTTTTCATTTAGGGTTTTGTATAACTGATTATCAGTTTTGCAGGAGATGCATAACGTGAATAATAGCGCTGACAGCTGAGGAGAAGGATCTTTGACAGAATGGTAAATGCTTCAATTCAAAGCTCATGGTCAGAGTCGGAAATATTGTTTGTTTTGCTTGACCGGCTGGTGCTGCGTGCCAACAATCCTCAGTCCTCTGGAGGCTATAAAACGTTTTCATCTGGAAAAACGATGCAGCCCGGGTGGCAAATTCATAAACATTTGATTCTATCTGAAGCTGCAGGATTAGGAAAATACAAGAAGCCTCAAACTAAACTTCAGACTGAAGGTCACAGAAGCAAACTGCAATCAGAGAGCAAAGATATTAACATACCACATTAAAAATAAGAAAGTATACCTGCAGATCTCCATGCATACGACTTCTCAGAAGAGCTTTGGTAACGGAGAAGAGGAGGAGGAAATGGAGGAGACAGGAGAGCAGAGGGTAAATTAGATCACAGAGGAATACTTGATGTTCAGTCAAACCAGGAAGGAGAGAGAAGATTCGGTTAACTATAAAAGAACAATCACTTTACCTTTAAAAACAAAAAACAAAAGGAAAATAAATGAAGTTTTGAAAGCAGCTCGTCCAAATCTGAACTGTTTTGTTGCTTATCCAAAAGATATGCAACAAAAAGAGAGTTTATAAGGGTTTCACATTTTATATAAAACTACCAGATGTCATTTTGTTTTGTGAAACAACCTTAAAACTTTGTAAGATTGTAACCACTTTACAGTAATTACAGTCTCAAAGCCATAAAGGTTTTAAGTCACTCCTTTCATCTCAAAAAGCCTAAATCAGAAGAGCCACTCATCGTGTTTCTGGACACCTGGAGTAATTAAATAACATAAAACTACAATAAACTCAAACCGGGAGGAAAAGTTTGAATTTATAGTTGAGTTTCTTCCATCCAAACTGGATCAAAGTTGATCAAATTTATGCAGTGCTGTGAAAAAGATGCAGATTTCTTCTGTTTCTACATTAACTGTAACACTTCAATGTTTCAGATCCATCAGAAAACCAATTTTAATATCAGACAAAGATAACCTGAGTAAATACAACCAGCAGTTTTCAGATGAGGATTTCATTTATTCAGGTTTAAATCAATTGACTTATTGATACAAATAATCACTAAAATGGGGGAACAACCAGTTTTAATTTTAAAGAGTTTTTCACAGATTGGTTTGGCCAACTTTAATCAACATTAATAAAAATATTTTTCTTATATTGTCTTTGATTATTCTATGCTTTTTATGTGAGAAAAACTAAGTAGAAATCTGTAGCTGAGAACAAATTTAACAGAAACAATGCAAGTGTCTCTCAGAAATAAATTAATTCTGAATTTTTTAGATGAAATTATTTAAATAATCGTGACAAAAGAAAAGTGCAGACAGGATCTACCTGCTACTGTCTCCCGCTGGCGACTCAGCTCCCAGCATGCACTTCTCCAGCTGGCTCGCCACAATCTGCCGCTCCTCTTCCAGCTCCCGGGTCAGTCGCTCAAACTGGAGCTCCTGCAGCGAAACATGAACAGAACAATAACAAACCAACGTTTTCCATAACACAGCAGCTTAGAGCTGCTTTTTCATCCCAATTTATGCATGCTAGTTAGAATTAAACAAAATCAGCTTTTAGATCATTTTGATAAAAGCTTTTCCTCACCACTGTGAACCTTTTCAATGTTTTATCTATTTTTGGCAAAATAAATAGGATTTTGACACGAGCTAAATAGCAAGTGCACTGGTTTTAAAGCAAAATGAACAATATAAATGTAATGGGAAGGAAGTGAGCTTGGCTGCTCCTTGGTTTTCTGCACACATAGTACATAAAGCACAGATTGAGAGTGATTTAGAGAACATTAACATTGTTATCTGGAACAGAAACCTGGACAGGAGCTGACTGAGCAGCTGTCACTAGGCAACCCAGACAGGTACGTGCTGACACCTGTTTTCATTTTATCATATGAATATGTTGTATGTATTTTACAGAGCAATTAATTTATCTATTGGCTGCTAGTGTGTTGGTAGCATGCTAGCTTAGTGAACATGGTTCTGTGTAATATGCATCAGTTTGTGTTTTATTTTAACATTTTCTTTATTTTAGGTATTTTAAAGCTAAACTTTGTCTCTATATTTGCCAGACATGTCATATAGGTTGTTCTTAAATGATGGTCTGGCCAAATGGAGCAGGAAATGAAGAAGCAGATTTGGGTTTTCGGGCTTTACGCTACTCTGAAAAGGCAAAACTACACAGAAAGTCTCTTAATTTGTTAGTGAGTCATGGATCTTTGACACAAGCAGCTAAAATAAGCTTTTGGTGCAAAATGGTTGGGCTCCATCTTAGAAATGAGACCAGAAGCTCAGTAATCAATCATGTTTTTGGGACTAATTATTCAAATTAATCTGGTTTTATGTGAAAACAGAGCTTCCTCATTAAATGTAATAACTGGCTGTTCCATCCATAAAGGCAACGACTGCCATCAAATGTTCTTAATACCAGGCAGTTTAAATCGATGTGGAGGAATGTTGACCCAGTCTTCTTTGCAGAATTGGATGGTTTTCAAATCATCAATGGCCTCTTTAAGATCACGCAACAGTCCATCCATCCATCATAGTCTTTTACATCATAATCCCTTTAAACTACAAAAGACTTTTTAAATCCACACTGCCAGCTTTTCATCTATTTCCTTTTTGTTTTTGGGTCAGCCATGACTGAGCTTTTCTCTCATTTATTTCACCAACATCCTAAAGCCAGCGAGCTGCTGCTGCTGCTGCTGCAGCTGATGAAAATAGCAAAGCTGGCCTGATTTCAGAAGCAGCGAGTCCATTTCTCTGCACAAACCAACTCCAAGAGTTTAGCGACTATTTCCAACACCTGAACAGCAGAGTGGACGAGTTATCATCTTAACTCTAACAGCATGAAACATCAATAATCTCAAGAAGAAGCCTGAACACTCAGGAGTAATTTTGCATTTTTAATCAGTGTTGATTCTCTGAAGCAGCTGATCCTCACTAATTGGACAGATGTTTGTGGACTCAGAGCTCTCCACGTTCTCAGTCAGCTGCTGTAATCTGCTGCAAAATGTTGTCCTGATGACAAATTGACTTTCATTAAAGCTTTTTTCTGTTTTAGTCGTGTTTATGAAATGTAACCTCCATTTTGTAACAGCATTCATGAATCGTTTCTACTCATTACTGTACATCAGAGTCTTTTTACTTTCCTGAAATGTACTGCTGTAAGTTTTAAAGCAATTATATTTTCCTCATGTAATCAAGTGGTATTTTTATTTTCTGTTTTATTGTTTTTGCATGGAGCCTTAATACATTGTCAAGGTGGAAAGAAATCAGAAATGACCTTAAAGAACAAGCAACTCACAGCCTATTTATTTGTGAAGAACTATCAAGTCATTTTTAAACAATCCTTCCACCGTAATAAAGATTACTCAGGAGTGGAAAACATTTA
This sequence comes from Brachyrhaphis roseni, assembly GCA_903066815.1. Taxonomy (NCBI): domain Eukaryota; kingdom Metazoa; phylum Chordata; class Actinopteri; order Cyprinodontiformes; family Poeciliidae; genus Brachyrhaphis; species Brachyrhaphis roseni. The sequence goes on along the minus strand of CAEFZY010064894.1, from coordinate 25,482 downwards.
GGAGATTTAATAACGTTAATAAGTTAAAGATCGATTTTGTTTTTCCTGCAAGCAAGAAGCTGTGCAATCTCATTAAAAGGACTTTAAACTAGATGAATGGTGACGGGAATTTTATAGCAGCTTGATACAGATGACTAACTTCTGGGGATGAAACTGAGAGAAGCAGAAACAAACTGATACAGATTCTGTGATGGTCTAGTTCAGGAGTTCTAATCAAGATCAAAATCGCAGATTTCATGGAGCTAATTTGGAAATATTTGCAAGGAATTGTTGTGTTGAAACAGTAATCAACATGTTTAACATGATGTCCACGACAGGCAGAAGAATTTGCCCAGATTGTAAATAAAGCTGGTGAATGTGTGAGTGGACCAGTAAAAGCTACAAATGTGGGAGCTTAAAGCATGCAGCTTATTGTCACAGCACTGCTGCTGACTGTGCCTTCCTGCATTCCTTACATCACCCCAAAGCTTTGCAGAGACAGGACAACAGCACACAGGCCTGCTTGTTTAGCCTGGCTGGGTTACGGCACAGCATCAGGCCAACAGGAAGCCGTGCCAGGCGACTCCTCGCACCAGCTGAGGGGCTCTCACGGACCATCCGACACAGTTTATTGTGAGCCTGTTTTTCCGCCCCGTTGTCGAGTCGCACCAACCACAGACTTCTGCCGTTTGCTGTGTCTAATCTTGGCCCAGCAGTTTGGTTTATCCACCCAGCATCTATGATATCCGTGAAATGTTCGGCCTACTTCTCTGGCTGCTGCAAACTCCATCACTAAGGCTTTGTGACAAAGCCAGCTGGAACATTTTCAGGCTAATTTTGCTGCAGTGGCAGATATTTTCCACGAGTGTCTTATCGGGATGAAACGTGCGATAAAGAAAGAGAAGAACGCTTCCACATCTTGCACCATCCAGTGATCCCAATCCAGAAATATAAATACAAAATTTAAAAAAAAAGAGATGGATGGATGGATATATTGTCTCACTAAGATAAAACAGTCTGGAATCAATGTTTTCAATGGTATTTTTCCAGGTATTTCCATGTTTTCCAGGTATTTCCATGTTTTCCAGGCTGCCATCCTGTAACTGGATGAAATCCTGAGAGTAACATCGGAGGCAGCAGCTTCATCAGCCTCACCAGACCTCTGCTCTGTTTACCATTCTCTTGTTTTCCCATCGTCCCACTCCGCACGCCTCCACATGTGACCCTCCGATGCATTAAAGCACTTCCTGTCTCTTCACAGACAGAAAGAGCCGCGTCTGACTAAAAGCAACAAGTACACTCCTCCTCTAATGGCGGAGTCAGTAAGTGGATGAGGCAGGTGGAGGCGGACCCGCGTCTGCTAAGAACATCGCAGAGTGACGCCACAGTGCAGCAAGATGGAGGATCCAATAAATCTTCCTAGACCTTGGAGATACAACTCCAAATGACCAAATTACCAGCATCTGTGCTGGTAATTTGCTGTGACATGGAGCGTGCTTTCTTGGCTCCTTTCATTGAAACCCAGCCCAGGGTGAGAAGCGCTGAAGTGGCTCGGTTGTTGTGGTTTTGTTGAGCGCCTCATACATCTTGTGTGTGTTTTTTGATGAGCATGCATGTTCTTTTTCAGCAGCGCCATGCATCAAGTTCATCTGGGATCTGGCCTGCAGAGCAACAGCCTGGCGCTGTCAGCTCAGGGACAGAAAACAATCCCTGCAAACAGCCGAGGCGGGCAATGCCTCCATTCTTATGCAATCTGGGAAAGTATGGACTCCAGTTCATCTGTAAAGTCCATTGAGATTAAAATGATAAATTAAACAGAACAAATCCAAACTGATGTGAACTGAAATGCATTGAAATGAATTAATGTCAGTTAAATTGAATTAAATTAAACTGAAGTGATACAAACTAGTGAACTGAGGATCCTCTTGCCTTGTAAAGTGTTTTAAGGTAAAGATAAATGAACTGAATTGAACAGAACTGGATTAACATAAATTAGAGTGAATTTGACTGAACTCAACTGAACAAAAGTGAAAATTGAAATGAATTGGCTTTAACTGAACTGCAGTAAAGTAAGCTGAAGAACTGGATTGATGTAAACTTGAAGTGAATTGGACAGGATGTATTTTCACAGTAGTAAACATTCCTCTTTGCAAGTTGAGTTCAGTTGCCAGAAAAGTCTAAAATGTTCTGATCGGATGTATTTTTCTGATCCCTGCACTGTTTCACAACCCGATTCATTCTCGTCTTTCGTTTAGCGGAAACGGCTGCAGGCTGTTATCCCAACATCAGATCGATCCCTCTGTTTGCTGAAGAAGTGACAAAATCAAACTGAGAGCTGACACCTCTGTGGAGTTTCAGGTTTCTGAGTCGGCCTGTTTGATATTTCCCTGCTCACATCCATCACTCTCCCACTTTTAATGGGCTAAACGGGAGCAAAGTGGAAAAGCATCAGGCCCTGAACACAATAGAAGGCAATAACTGATGCGCTCCATTTAGCACGTCTAATTTGACATTTCTATAGAGGAACTGCAGGCGCAAGATTTGACGCTTCAGCAGCAGAGAGACGTAAAGCAACTTTGTTTTATTCTCTCTTCCCAGGCTGTTCAACTGTCTGAAACAAGTCACACGATGAAACATTTGGCCTCTAGGAACTCCGGGCTTTTCGCCGTGACCATGTTGGCTTTATGAAGGTGGGTTTTTCTGCTTCACATCTAAATATTTCATCTAATAGAAATGTGTCTCAATTTGGACAAGTCCTCAGGACAAAATCCACAATACACAACGCTGTTGTCATTATCTTCTGATCCCCCGAAAGTTTCTGACAGTTTCCCCTCACAAAACAACCAAACTGGAAGTTCAAAAATGTCTCATCTTAGATTTAAGTGTCATTTTTGCCCTTAATTGGAAACCAATCAGGGCTGTGGTAAAAATATTCCATAGGAAAATTATTGAACACTTTTAAATGTAGGTTTTTATTTTTAAGGCTGAAATGATTATGAAGGTTAATTGTGATGAATCAATTAAAGTGGAGTAAACAGACTCAAAAAAGGCAATTTGCTCAAAGAATAACACAAGTTGTAAATAAGCAAAAACTGTAAAAATATTGATACATTTTGTATTTAAGATTAAGAAAAAAAACCCATTTGTCTGTAATGTTTTGGGTAGAACATGTTGGGTAGAAACATGTTCGACCCAAAACTTCTCAAGTGTCAGTTTTAGCTTCAGCTGCTCAAATTCTATAAATAATAACAAAACAATCTCCTATTAATCACTTTTTTTTTTGCACATTTTTTCTGTTGCATTTTTTTGTTTGTTTTTTGTTGGAGTATTTTGGAGTTTGTGTTTGCAGTTTGCTGCGCGTTGGCACATCAGCCACCATCATTTCCTTTAGTGCTGATGCTCAGCCTGTCACAATGAGCAATAAAACGCTTAATTGCATGACAAACAAAAACAAGCTGAGTCATTTTATTTACACGATTCTTTGTTCTTCTCATGTTTCTCTCTTTTTCTGCCAAATACTGATGATATAAATCTCCAGTCTGGTGCTTTGGTCTCAACTGGCCAGAGACTCCAGTATTCATTTTATTTGTTGTTTTGTTTATTTATTTTGTATATCTAAAATGTCTTAAAGTTCCAGAGTTAAAAGTTCATTAGAAATTAAAGTTTAGTTATCGTTGAGAGAGTGAACTTGCATTATTATGCCATTACTATTATATTCTAACTTCTAGAACAATTTATTGTTGAGCAAAATGTATCATCATGACAAGCCTTCTTCAAGTTTGACTTCAATTTTCTTTGGAAAAAAATAGAGCAGACTATGAGCAATGGAGTCAGTAAGTGTTTTGTCAAATGGTTGACAACAGAAGCATCTTTAACCCAAGAAAACAGGACAATAAGCAATCTACCAGATCTATTGATATACGGTCTCTGAGTGGAGATCAATCAGAACCGACAGAAGTGCCCTTGACTTAACCCTTCTGCACACAGATCGTTTATTCCACTCTGCAACATTAGATCATATTTCACCTGCTCAACAGAAACAGTAACATGTCTGCAACTACGCAACTACTAAGAAGACATTTTGGATTTTTAAAACGAGCAAAATAAAGTTTTAGTTTCTAGATCTAAAGTTTCTACCTGCAGAGCAATGCATGTGTAGAAATTGTTTGCTCTTGATGAACATGAAGCCTCTTCCTGAGATTTAGGCAGAACCTGCAGCCCTCCAAAAAACTGCAGATTAAACATCGGATCTGAGTCTCTTTTCTTAGACATCATAAGCCTTTAAATAGCAGAGCGCCTGATTCAGAGCAGCACGCCCAGGGACTGAGCAGAGAACATGGCTACTGTCCAGGTATAATTAAGAGGAGGAGAACAGAAAGACTCCCATGCTGACGGGATATAAATCAGCATTAAACATAACAGCAGGGACAGCGAGACAGACGGAGGCTGTCCTCTAAGGCTCGAACTGTTGTTTTCCTGCAGATATGAGGCATTTCAGGGAGCATCAGCCGCAAAAACAATGAAAAGAAGTTTGTCATTTAACTTGAAATAGCTATAAAACAGGGAAGCAAAAGCAAAGAAAATAAAACAGCAGCACTGTTCCTTTAAATTCCTGCTGGCAAACAATAAATATCTTCTTCTGATCTGGTGCAATCTGCATCTTCCTTTGCTTTTCATTTCATGCCATATGTGGGTTTTTCTGCAAAGCTTTCCTGGTGCTGAATTAAGAAAGTGCAGCAGAAGAAATTATTAATGAGGCTTTTAATAGAATTTAAGGTGCAGATCCGTGTGACTCAGCAACGCAATTCATTTACACTTCATCCTCATCTGGAGATAATCCCCTGGATTTACTGTGCATTTGGGCAACTCAGGTTACAACCAGAGCTAAAAACTGCTTAAAACTTGTATGGACCTCCACAAAAACAAGACAAGGTTGAACTGCAACCCAGAAAAGAAGCAAAATGACAAGAAATGACTCAAATTTTGCTCAAATTGGCATTTCTGTGGCGTTTTCTTTGCGTCACCAATATGAATGTGGAGTGAAACTGATGTGAGCGCATAAACCTTTGTAAACAAACTTTGCGGTGTTGAGTTTTTATATCTCACTCAATCACTTTTGGCGTCTGAAATTCCTGATCGTCATGTATGGAACACCAAAAAGCCAAAACATTGTGAAATGTAATTTTTTCTTTTGCAAAGTAAGATGTGAACATGGAAGCAACTGCAAAGCGAATGAAATAAATCACAACACCAGCAAATAAGAGACAACGTTTTCATCCAATCAGCGTATTCCTTAGATGAAACACAACCAATCAAGTTAAGTTGGACATTATGATGATATATTTCTTATCATAACTATAATTTTGATTTATTGTTCTTGCAATAAATTCCAATTAATGATGTTTAAAACCCAACAAAACTGTCTGAATTGCTATTTTCCACAATTTTCTCCAATGAGGTCAATAAATATCAATAAATTTGTAAACATGATTAATTGCAGGCACTGTGTGCAGCTTAGTGAAATAAATCACACTTCTTTATGTGACTTGCATCCGAAAACAAACGGGAATGTTTTTCAAAAGCAGTATTGGTGATTTTTTATTACTGCATCCCTCAAAAAGTATTAATAGTTCTTATCATGACTTTTATCAAATAAAAGTCTAAGTCCATATCAACCACCACTACCAGGAAGTGAACGAAACTCCAAAACCACAGGATTAAAGACAAACAACATAGTACAGTTGAATTTTGTAGCCTAATAACATAAAGTTGAGCATGTAAGTTAATATTTCTACATTTCTTGAGTTATTATGATGTGATCTTGAGCTACACTGCATTAGGCTCAAAATAACCAAGAAACATCCTGAATGTGATGGAGAATCTCCTGTAACAATCACAGATTCATCACAATTCTGACAAATTTTCATCCTAAAGGGAAAAATATTAGTAAAGTCACACCATAAAACTGCCAAGGTGGTGTTTGCATTTGAAAGGAAGAAAAAACTGAGCGACAGCTGCATCTTACTTGCTCTTTCACAGAAGCCAGGAGGTTGGTGGTGGTTGTTGTGGCGGCGCTGGACTCCGACTGGAGGCCTTGGCGGCTTGGACCTTCTCTGACCACCATGGGCCCTTCCCCTTCTGCGTCGCCTTCCTCCATATCCCCCACAGATCCAGCTGGCTGCTGCAGGCTCCCTCTGACCCTGCAGGACGGTCAGGATGTGGGTTAATGCACAGAAAATCACGGTAATATAATTTTAAGGAACCACTGTGTTTCAGTTGCAGAGATTAAGCCTTTGAGATGTTGCAATATCCCAGAATTCATGATATTCCTGCAATAAATTCCTCTCTTCCAGTGTGATTGTGCTTTTTTAATCCCTCAAGAGACACAGAGACAAAAGATGATTATTCTGTTTTCCCCTATGCATGTTTTTTCATCTCTAATCTTTAACCAGTCATTTGTGCACGCAGGTAGATTTCTCCCCACATAGAGGAGCTGCTCACACACACACATGCACCCCCCCACACACACAGAGAGCGCTGCAGGCTGCATCCTTCCTCCTTCCTCTCTGTGTGTGTTTTACGTCTCAACACACACCAGTGCTGCCTATATATATTAACAGGTGCGCATGCACGATGCATGGGGTTGCATGCATCTCCCGGTCAACCTTGCATCCTCCATCATTCATTCACCATCCGGCAGCCAAGCACGAGGTCACGCCGACTCAGAGCGCCGGAGTCCGGGCAGCCAGCAGAGCTGCTCCCCCGCCGCTGAGCGCGACTCACCGGCCAGATGTTGCTGTTTGAAGCAGGCCACAGCTGGCTCAGTCCGCTTCCATCCTCTCCTCCGTGACAGCTACTCCATTCCCCAACGCGCCGACGTCACAAACAAACAGACAGCCGCGTGCACGTCCTCGCGCTTGTCGTGCAATTATAATTTGCCCCTTTTTTGTTGTTTTTCTTCCAATCAATCCCCGCGTGCAAAGGAGGAGCGGAGGAGTTAAACGCGCGCGTCCGTCCCTGAAGTCAAAGCTGCACCCAGCCACGAGCGCCGGTTAACAGCGGCGTGACGTCACCATGCGGCTATGGATTATTTCCGATCGACGGATCGATGAGGAGCCGTGAGTCGCTGTGGCCGCGGCAGGAGACGCGCGGCAGCTCTTCGCGACGAGAGGACGGATGCAGCCTGCAGCGACCAGCGGGTGTGTGTGTGTGTGTGTTTTACCGTGATACGTCTCCCTACACACACACACACACACACACACCACCAGTGCTGGTCCCAGTTAACAGTTCAGGTTATCAGGTTCATCATACGGAACTCCAATATTGTCAAGATTGCAATTTAATCCAACACTAATTTAAAAATAAATATATTTTATGGGGGAAAAAATCAATTAAAAGCTATTTTTCTAGTTAATTGTTTACACTATTATTGTATAAAATTGGTTGAATTAATGTAAATGCAAAAAACTACAATAAATTTTAGACACTTTAAATTTAAATGGAGGGAAAAACAGACAGAATGGATGAATGGGTGGAAAGATGGACGCCTGACTTTTCAATACTCAGTAATGACATTTTTCATTATCTTTTTACTTTATTCTACTAGTTCTTGTTTTATTTATTGTGACTTTTATGAAAAAACACACAGCCAGTAGAAAACTGTTAATTTAGTGGATATTGTAAATAATTACTCAAATAAATGTGTAATACACGAATATTCTAATTTTAATATTAACAGAAAATATCCATACGTGTTACTTAATAAACTGACGTCAATAATATTCTGATTTATTGAATGGGTCTCTAAACATTTTAAACTTTTATTAGACATTAAATATGTTAGAGTTGTGCTTATAATCCTTTGATTTTGGAGGAAAAGTAGCTTCTAAGCTAATATTGCTGATGTCTTTCCTCCCTGGCCTGGATTTCAGGAACTGTTAGTTTATAGTTTCATCTTTTTTTAATAAATGTGCAAACTGAGCCTGAAGCAAGTTTATATTAATAAAGGGAAAACACCACCACACATGAACATGCACATGCTCATTTATTGAAGTGACAATTAATACTGTGAGAGCAAAGTTACACACTGAGAAGTGACGGGAACTTCCCTTCATTTAAAACCTTCTTCCATCTCAGTTGGCATATTTGCATTTTTCCAAACCACCTTAAGATTTGACAAGAAAAAGCAAAAAGAGGAGATTTTAAGCCACTAAAGGTTCCTACTGCTTCTTTGTAAACTGAAAAACACGACAGAACGTTGTTTACCTGAATATTTAACAGTTCATAAATAAACCCGTACTTCAAAAGGAAAGAAAAGAACATGATACATTCTCCGTTCCTCACTGCAAAGTAAAACCCAGTGTCAACATTTAACACTTACAGATAAAACATATTTAGCAGTAAAAGCTCAACATTTCTTGTAGGAATTTGTTTCTACGACTAATTAGTTGGATTTATTCCATTTTTAAGGATCAGGATGTAACTCCTAGCTCAGTTATGCCTTAAAATGACAACTACGAGGTGAGTCAAGGCATTTATAAAGTGAGACAGGGATGCATTACCTCCTGAAGTCCTGGCAGTCAAAGTAACGGGACAAAGAGAGGAGGAACAGCAGATCTCTATTGTCTGCTGCAGCACTTTGAGATTACTTTGCTCCACCTTCCAGGAACATGTCAGCCCGTTCCTAAAGGCTTTGCTCACTCCTCTGCTCTGCTGATTTGAAGGATTCGTCTCAAAGAGAAGCAGAAACGACAAGGTGTCAAGATTTTTTTGTAAGTCGCATAGCAATTTTAAACCTTTTAAGACAATTTTACTGTGGCTTTAGAGATTTTTCAGACAAGGAATGCAAAAAAAAAAGCTTTAAAATTAAAGTCCGACAGCACATCTGCGTTTAGTCGTGGCTAAAGGGGAATGTTGTGACTTCACAGCGAAACAAACTTGGCACTTTTGCACTAAAGCAGCTAAAGCCTGTTGCTTCAGCTTCGTCTGATTTATTCTTCTTATTTTGGCAGGTAAACACAGCAGTGAGGCCATACAATTCTTAATTTAGGAAGCTTAAAAACAGAATAATTAGTACGATCAAAGGAAAGAAAGAAATAAAAACATCTGGCTCCTTTTTACCCAAACAAACCTCAGCGACTCTGGCCGTCAGTTTTCACTTCGTCATGTGATCGCAGCTGCAGGGTTGCCGTCTCGACAGATGATCGTACGCGTCGCCTCGGCCGGAAAATAAAAAATAAAACACGCCGAGCCGAGCAAATAATACTTCACGTCACTGGAATCACGAATCATCAGCACAAACATTTAAACGTCACCAAGTCGATCTTCATACGTCCAGGGCGGGAAGCGAACAGCAACGAGACTCAGAAGTAAAAACCGGCAGCTGTTGGATTCCAGCCCTGCTTTCAAATCGAGCACAGAAACAAAACTCAAAAAGTCACAAACACTGACTACACTACTCAGAAACACACCTTACTTCTTTTTCCTTCTATACAAATTAAAGCAATAAATAATAATGACAGTACCTTTGCATAAACATGAGTACAAAACCTAACAGTCAGTGGATTTACAATAAACATGAGTAAAACATAAGAGGGTGCAGAGGTGTGTTCACACCCGCATCGGGGGGGAGAAGAACCTTAAAGAACAGCCCCATTGTTCCTGCTAACCAGAACCTGAGCAAACTAATCCAGATCGTCCACATCCTCCGTCATGACGGTGCTGGTCTGTTCTGAAGTCACACCTGCAGATCCAACACAGAAAACAACAAATCTAAACCCTGCATGCAACGTCAGCAGCATTAGCAACACGTTACTAATTTATTCAGGTGTTATTTTCACACATTTCCAGTTAAATTCATTGAAAGATTTATGGTATAGATCAGGAAATTACTGACATTTTTCAGGCTGTAAATCCATTTGTGTTCATGCTTTTAACATTAAAAACTACAGAACTACCTACAAACTCATTTTACCACAATAAAATGAGTTTGAGATAAAACTACAATTGTGTTTGCAAGTCAAAACATTACTAGCTAAAAAAAGTTTGTTTTATTTTAAGATATCAAGATATTGAGCTTTATTGTTATTTCTTTCTTATTTTGAAGTAGAGACCCTTAATGTTTGTCGTGATAACAAGACCTTGAATTTTTTGTTTTGTTTTTTCTGCAAGTTTCATAATCACAAAACTTCAGGATAAATCAAGCATTTCGTCATTATTATGTCGCTCCTTCAACAAGAGCTCAAGTTTGTTTTGCATCAGGATTTTTATTATCTCCTCATGTTGAGATAAACATCTTGAGTTCACTTTATTATATTAAACATTTTTTCTCACATTTAGAAGAGATTTCTTTTTCACAACAGTTAATAAGGAGACCTCAAGGTAAAAATAAAAAGGTCCTGAACTTTTCTCTGTCGTGTTTCATTATCTCACACTAAGCTGCAAGATTTCCATCTTTTGTCACAAAGAGAAATGTATTATCTCGTGTCGAGATAAAAAGACCTTGAGTTTGTTTTGTCAAAACTATTTCATTATCTTCTTATATAAATATAAGACTGAGCTTGATTTTTTTTGGCTCTAACAACTTTTAATGGACAAATTTGATGTAAACAGATCAGTTTCTTCCCGACTTGAGATTTTATTTCTTGCTAAACTATAAAAATGTTTGTACTTGAAGTATCGTCGTCATTTCCAGACTTCTTCTTCTCCTCCATGTAGCCGTGACTGAGCAGCTTGGACATGCTGACCGGAGGAGCTTTCTTATCGTAGGATCTGAGGAGGAGAGAGAGCGTCACATCACCAAACCTCTAAAAACTTCCTAATAAATCAAGTTTATGTCAGGAAAGGCAAGAAAGGAACAAGTTCTTACATTCTCTTATACTTGTTGGTCATGGACAGACCCTCCATTGGCAGAACTGCATCATCTGGAGACATCTGCATATTGAAACATCAACCAGATTCAGGTATAGAAGCAGCAACAGCCTGACTGATGGCTGCAGAACTACAGGGATTCACCAAGTTACCAAACATGGAGAAATGATCAGCTGGGGAAAAGATCAGGGAAGCAGAGCGGAGGATGAAATAAGGAGGAAAACTTAAGGGGAAAAAACCTGCTGTGCTGTTAAAAATAAAACCAACCAGAACATTTTAAAATGATGATTTATGTTAGTTTTAACCCAGAAACTCAGCAACTTGCAAACGTATTCACACTCCATGAACCGTTTCACATTTTTCCAAACTGCAACCACAAACCCAAATGTATTTTACTGTGATTTTATGCAGCAGAGCAGAAGGTAAAGCTGAACATTACTTACTAATAAAGTGACCTCTGAATGCACCACACAGTTTTTTCTTTGTAACTAAACCATAAGTCACATTTCTTGCACATAAAGTCCCAGTAAATACAGTGAAACCTGTGGTTACAATGTGAAAATCTTCAAGTGTGTGTGAATAATTTTGCACATCACTGAAATCCAGTTTTCCCAGATTAGAACCAACTGGAATATTGGAGAGAACTGCAATCACTGAGCCAACGTTTCCCCATCAAAATTCCCAGGAATCAACAAAGTCCCTGCGGAGGATTAAATCCTGAAACAATTTCTAAAGGCAGGGATGAAAAACGAAGGTGGAAAATGAAGGAAAGTTGTGATAAAAACTGAAATAATGCCAATAACAAAAGATGGAGTGACGTCTGCGTGGCATGAATGTTGGGGAGTGACTAGTTCGGTCCATTCACCTTCTCTTTACCATGGGAAAAACTATCAGTCTCTCTTTCCCAGGAGGAATTGTTATCAGTGCCAAAGGGAGCAGCCAGAGGCCGCCTGCCCGCCTTCATCTGGCTGTCAGGAGACGAGGCTTTGCTTCCGCTGAAAGCACAAAACCACGATGACATTCCATGTAAAAGTTCTGGGAACATTTCGCCTGCGGCCGCAACACTTGGGTGACAGACAGTACGATCACGAAGCATTCAGGAACATTTCATCTTCCTCTCCTCTGGACTCTTCCTATGAAAACGTTTTCCTCTAAATCAGCGTCTGGCCCGTCTTACCTCTTTGACTCATCTCCTCCGAACCAGTTGGGCGGGTTGTAGGCTTTCTTCGGTGCGTCATCGTCATCAACATCGTGACTCAATAAGCCTGCAGCAGGAAGGGAAACATTCCTGTTGAAACTAAAACTCTGCAGGCGGTAATGACTCTTATCTCCGCTCTGAAAACACCAGAAGGGATTTAAGTCACACCTAAAGCAGCTCAGTGGCCAAATAATTACTGCGACCCCTCAGAGTCGGGACTTGTTTCAAAACGATGAGTCAAAATGAGAATTCACAATGTTTTATTTGCATTTATTTCCCATTTTCTGCAATAAGAAGTTCTTATCCATCTTGAATAGGCCTGTCACAATAACAAATATTACTGGATGATAAGTTGTTCCAGAAATTAATGTAAGAAATTATAATATTGTTGTTTTATAATATATTGACAATAATAGAAGTTCTCAAAGACCAATAAACTTTAATTTTGTAAAGAACACTTGATATTATCACTATTTAATCTTCATTTTCATTTACAATCATTTGTTTTTATTAGTTGTAGTAATTTCTTTATTTACCATTTTTTTTTAATTTATTTTGTAATTTTTTAAGATAATTTAATACAAACACAAATAAAACAAAATTAAATTCACACTCAACCAAAACCATAAATACAATTCATTATGACGTCTCTGTAAAGAAAATTCATCTTCAAAAAATATTAGTCAGAATGGAAACTATTGAGCTCTTTTTAATTTTTCATGCGATTAATCAATTAATTGCTTATTGCATTAGGCTTAATCATGAAGTTAAAATAATTCCTAAAAGTGAACGCAGGGAGGCAAACAAACAGCTACTAAACCAAATAGTGAAAGATATTCTTTATGATCAACTTTGATTATTGTCAGTAACTCTTGAACTGATCAGTAATTTTAAATCTGTGGTTTATCGGTTCACCTTTGTGTCCTCCCTGCTTCGCCAGCTTGACGTAGTCCGAGTCGGTCTCAAATATTCCCACTCGCCGCCCGCTGGTCCTCTCCACCTCCGCGCTCTCGGTGGCGGTCTGGCAAAGGCCGGGAATCTGGGAGGTGGGTCCGGTGACGCCGCTGTTCGCAGCTCCAGGCTTTATGCCTGCAGAAAATTACAAGCATGACCTTCATTAAGCTGAAAAATAGCGGATCTCGGATGAAAACAGTTTCATTTTTCTACTGGTTTTATTGCCACAAATGCAATAAAACCAGTTTGTTGCGATGTTGCGATGAAATAAGAGGAAACAGTTTGCGAAGTTTAACCAGTCTTACCTCCGGGTTTGGTCCTTCGATGGTTGGGTACAGCAGTGCTCATTATGGCTGACGACAAAAGAAAATCTGCAAACTAAATGCAAACATTTTAAATTCACAACTGCCACAAGTTAGGGAAGAAAAAAAATAGCAAAAACAAACCATAAAACACTTTTTAATTAGATGAATGAGCGTCTGTAGTTTAAATTAATCAATAAAAAAATGATTAAAACAGATTTTTTAATTATATTTTATCGCTTCAGCTTCCTACTATCCCCACATGGGGCAGTATAAATTAAGATGTCAGTTACAATTGAGAAACAGAAGATGTTTCCACTTGGATTAAACTTTAAATAGAAACAGTTATGAAACATGATTCAACAAGGTTTCTAAAAAGAAGGTTAGATGTATTACACAATAGCTGATATCAGAGTTATTAGTCTATTTTTTAATAGAGATGCAGATATTTATGAGGTATAAATAAAAGAAACATTGACGAAACCACAAATCGATGGATGGGAAAACAAATTGGTCAGATTCATGCAGATAAATATGTGCAAAAGATGCATAAGTGAACGTAAATGATTCAAATGATTGGTTGGATGATTAGATTATGATTAGATGGATGGAGGAATGGATAAAAAGATTAAAGCAGATGGATGGATGACAACATGCATGCAAAAGGATAAACAGATAGATGCAGATGGGTGGATGAATGAATTGATGCATGGAGATAAAATGTAAAATCTTAACATGGTGACTAAATGGAAATGAGCAAATAGCGCTGAAGATTTACTCATTTACTATCGTCGGTTTTATTCACATAGTTTTACTTAAAGTAGATTAAAAAACGTACATAAAACGTTTATTTTTGCCGTAACATCATTTATATCACGCGGCTCAGGTTACACCGCTAATGTGAGCAATAAATTACTGAGATAAGAGGCTAACAAAGCGATGCTAACCGAGTTAGCCGCCTAGTTCCCACCGCTATTTCCCTATTTTTTACAATGAAATTGTGACGCCTTTTTAATAAAGTGCTAACAAATAAATAAGAAAGTATAAATATTTCTTACTCTACTGTTACTGTGTGCTTTTTTGTATTTGTTGAGTTGGGTTGCTGCAGGGAAAAGCCGATAGCTTCTTCTTTGCTCCTCACAGAGCTAACAGCTTCCTGTGGCACCTGCTGCTCTCTTCCTGTCACAAATCAAAGATCGTGTATTTAAAACGACGCCCTACACTGTGTGAGTTTTTCCCCCCGAATCGACTGTACGTTTATGATGCGTGATAATGCGGTAAGAGTGAGAACTCTGTGTTACGCAAACTCTGTTGGATACATGGATAGACGATCTTTGTTCTGCGGTCAAATAAAGCATAGAAAAATATCAAATATATAGTTCAATAGGGTCGTTTCTAGAATGTTTTCAAGAGTAATGAAATATTTCTTTAGCTTAGCATCAAATTTGAAGTTTTGACAGTGAATTTTGGGAGCCATATTGTCTTGCAATCTTTTTTACTATGACCATGGGAGGATGCCCACTACTTATTGACCAAAAATGTAAACAAGCTTGTTCAAGGCACAACTAATAACCAACAATCATATTGTTTTGGTGATATTTATTTAAACCTAGTGGGTCCTATAAGAAGCTCATCATGAGACCAGATCCACTTAAGAAAAACAAGAAGGAACAGAGTCAGGTTATTCAGATTTTTCACACGCATTCATAAATAAACAGCTGAGATGAGATTTCACTTGGTGTATTTATGACTTTTTATTTAATTTTAACTATTTAGTTTATTTAGATAATACTACAATACTACAGGAAATGAAAACAAAACATATTGGGAAAAACTGTTAGCATTTAAAATAGATGTCAAAGTGATTAAAATATTCAGTGCTTGAAAAAAATAAAAAGAACATTAATAATGTACATTAACCTAAACAAAACACAAAACTTCTTTTGACTGACAAATAATTAAAAATAACAGACTTTTAATTCTACTGACATCCAGGAATACCTACAGATGAAACATCCAAAATTATTAGAAAGAGAAGAATTATTAGGAAAACCTGTATGACATTTCTATTTAATAAAAGTGCTTAAATGCTGTTATACATAGAAGAAATTAGGCAACAAAGGTTTTCACTTCAAACTGATATTTATATAGTTTTTCATTTGATCTTCCAGTTTCTCAATTAAAACCAAAGAAAGACATCATGCTGGTTAATATTCATTAAACTGGAAAATAATCGTCATAGTCTGAATATGCTGCCGAGTTGTCCTGATTGGCCATCAAACTGGTTTGGCTCCTTGGTGCTGGACCCTCAGAGGTCTTTTCCACAGTCAGGACAGAGGATGTTGTTTTTGAACGTCAGGAAGCCTCGACCAACCATCGACGCGCTGCATTTTTGGCAGTTGAAGCAGTCGTTGTGCCACTGTCGATCCTCAAATGAGATGTACTTGCTTCCCCCGAGACCTGAGGTAAAAACAGCAGAGAGGAGTCCCATGATTTTTTTTTAATGCAATAACTCTGTAATTGATGGTGATTGGACACACCAGATCCCAAGTTAAGCATATGATCTTGAGAATGTGGAGTTTAGATTGAAGGTGTTGCTTACATTGTTAAAATCAAACCAATTACATTTTGGTGAATCTTTTCAGCTTGATTTCCAAACTAAAAAACTGAAGCAAACGTAAAGTTTCTGCTGTGACTTGAAACTTTTTTTTTCAAAACCTAAAACAGTATTTGAAGATTTGTGCAAGGTCATTTTACCACTGATTGGGTTGGTGCAGTGGGCGCATTTCTTTGCAAACAGGTTGCAGAAACACTCGAGGCAGTAGGTGGAATCGTCTCGAGAGGTGAATCTCTGGCCAGCCAGCTGCATTTTGCATCCAGCACAAACAAAGCATTCCTTATGCCACGGCTGGTCATGGTAGCTCACTCCTCCAGTCGTAATGGGCTAAAAGATCCAAAGAAAACAAAGCAAAACTAACAAATGAGAAATTATTTTCAAAAATTCTAGTTTGGCATTGAAATTTTTGATTTTATGACAAAAACACTGTAGCTATGGCAATGTTTTTTGGTTATGAGACACTTAATTAATTAGTCAGCTGCAGAATTGTTGCCATTAAGTCATAATATAATAAAAACAAAAAACAAGTTATATTGGATTATATTTTAAAATAAAGCAGAATTGTCATTTTTTCAATTATCTTGAAGGTAAAGTCTAACTAACTCTCAAGAAGTTAATTAGCCTAATTACAATTAAAGCTTAAAATGAAACTAATTAGCCTGGTTTGAGTTGAAGCAAAAAGATAATATCACAAACTTAAATAAAAGATCACATCTATCCAACATTAAAGCTAATAGCTAACTATTATAAAACTATTAGTCAATAAAGCTAAAGGCTAACTGAAGGCTAACGATCCTAAAGATAAAGCATAATTGGTATTAAAGATAAAAGTTAATTATTAGACATTTTATTTGCCAAACTGGGATTAAAGATAACAATTACCTATCATAAAACTAATGAGTCTAAATGAATTGTTTTACAAAATTAACCAGTAAACATACTGAATGAGGAATTAGCAAGGCGACTTGTGTTTAGAGTCTGAAAGAGATCAAACTGCTTATGTTGGTTTTCTAACAAAATTAATCATTTAAAATCTGTTAAAACACATTATGTTATATAACTACAGATATTTTCAGCAAATGTCCTCTGAATTAGTAAATTTCAACATTTTTCTGCATCACTCTGACATGACACTGCAGCCATCTTGGCTGTTTGTTGCTGATTTTTTCTCAAGTGAAACAGACGACTCCTGCCTGCCTGACCATCTGTTTGCTGCTCATATTTGTTATGCATTATACATGTGAGTCTTTATAGCACCAACTTTCAGCTCCTCAGAGCACAGAAAAACCCTGTGTGGCCATATATTTGCAGAACATTGTAAGTGGTTTAATGGCGGAAATCGTAATGGAACATTGTGAGCATATTTACCGTCTTGCAGTGGACACACTGCAGGGCAAACAGTTTCTCATAGCAGGCCAGACAGTAGTTGTTCCCGTCCTTCTTCACAAAGCTCTTGGTGCCAATAGTCTGCTGGCAGAATTTGCAGATGAAACAATTCTCATGCCAACTGTTCCCCTTATGCTCCATCTTCTTGGTGCCTGGAATGAGAATATTGAATTGCATAAATCTTTGATTTTATATTAATGTTCTTTCATACTAAATCAGTGTTCAAACTTTTTCCCATGAGGGACAAAATGGATAAGCAGAAAAACATTTTAAAACAAACTTTTTATGTCTTTTGGACACCCGTGCACTGAACTATTTGAGCAACAATTTAAGGAATATTTCTTGTACCTGGCATGATGGTCTTCAAGCAGGCATGGCACTTGGAGGAATACTCGATGGAGTAGCAGTCGGTGCACATCAGGAGGTTGTTTTTGGTGGCAAACGGTTTGTCGACCAGAGAGCGGCTGCAGTTGTTGCAGAGGAAGCATTCACTGTGCCAGTGACGATCCTTGAAGGACAGATCCTTCAAAAGAAAATCACAAAGTTCACAATTTTTATTTTGACCTAAATATTCCATCAGCGACAAATTTAAATAGATATTTTAAAAGAATGAAAGTTACCACTCGTTTAGTGTTAGCACTGCGGCAGAACAATGTGAAAAATATCCAGAAACAAAAATGAGGCAGATATAACCAACTCTTAGTTTGCTGTTTTATACAACCCACAATTGCAAAAACAATATTTTTAAATGTATAATAATATTAAAATGCTAGCAGGAATACTATATTATATTCTGTATTTTGAATTTTTTCATTAGAAGACAATAGAACAGCTGAAAGTGAACCTCAGCTTGTTATTCCTATTTACACGTGAGCTTTTGTTAGCATTGCAGCACAGCTAGCTGCTACAGGAAGTGAGAAAAAAAAACAGTTTAACACCTTGTCTGTGAACCCATATCTGATGTAGAGTAACAATGAAATAGAAAGTAGCACAGCTGAAACTGAATCTGCATTTGTTTTCCTTATTTATGTACTAGCCAACTAATGCTAAGGAAAACTACTGGTTACTTTGCAAAGTAGCCATTAGTCCTAAAATTAACTCCAAAAATGATAGAATTCTATCATTTTCTGTTCAAAAAATTGAAAGGAAGAAAAGCAACAACTAAAGACAAGTCTGAATTTCTATTAGATAGCAACATGTTACAGGAATTGAATAAAATTGACTCTTACACCTCCATGAACTTGCAATATTAAGGTTGTGGGACTATTTCTGATTTAATTATGAACTTTTCTTTAATGGCAAACATTTGGTCAGACAATGGTTGCAGTGAAAATGTACAGAGGACATTCTTTCTTATTGGTTACAACAAATAGCCACTGTTTTGATTTGTCCTCCAGAAGAAATGTACACTTTATGTATGTATTTCAAACTTAAAAATTTAAAATGATGGAGAAATATTTTAATTCAAGATTAACTGTGGTTCTTCATTTAAACAAAACCAAGTAAAGAAAAAGTTGGATCTACATTGGAGTTAAAGCAAAAAAGAAAAACATGGATGTATCACCTTGCTGGTGCAGCTAATGAGCTTCTTGCACATTTCACAGCTGCTGGAGAAAAGTGCCTCATAGCACTTGATGCAGTAAGGATATTCCTCCCTCAGGATGTACTTCTGTCCATACAAAGAGTCCTTGCACTCTGTGCAGTCATAGCGCTCAGACATTTTGACTCAGATCTCCTTGCAGAGTCTTCTCCTCTGAAAAATATAATAAAATTAGTTTAAAAGACAACGGCCATAATTACATAATCTCACAGAATGATTTACGACGCAGAATATAAAGGTCAGATTGAGTTCCTGGAATCCTAGAGATTTGTAGTTTTACAAAGAAAAACCGTACGCCCTCAAGATCATGAGGTCATAAAATCAATTAATTACATTAATCTGCACCAGACCCAGTCCTCAAAGCATTTAAGCCTCGACAACCATTTAATTAAATACTACATTCAACAAATTAGCAGAGAAATGCCACAAACTCTAGAGTAAATTCCACTTTATTATATAATTATATGATGATTATCTGATTGCAATCCTTTAATCCCTGATTGAAGCATTGTAAACACACTCATAAAACAATACCTTAACTTGAAATTAGCAGTCGTTTTAAACTAAATTTAAAGTCAATATGTTGTAGTTGAGCCAAATTGCTCCTAATCCCAAATTTGGGATCAAGGTACAACCATCAGTTCTTACAAACCAGTTGTGCTTTGCAGAGTTTATTCCTGCCTATTCAGTATGTATTAATTGTACAGTGGAGCATAAATCCAAATTATTAGAAGAATATTTTCCTATTCAAAGATTTTTTCATAGAGCGCATCTAAAATATTCAATTTCATAAATTGGCGGGTGGTTTTAACTCCAATCCCAGTGAATAGAATATATTTGTGTCAATCTGAGAACTCTGAAACAAATTTAATGTCAATATTAAATTGACATTTAATATTCAATTTAATATTGAATATTAAATGTCTTAGAAACAAAAGATATTTGGTTTCTAAGTTTCCCTTAAGAAGTCTTTCTACTCCATATGACACCAGTAACTTCTCTGAAACCAGTTTAATCATCCATATCAATATGAAATACCTCTATTTCTATAGAAACTGAGTCGTAGACTCCTGTAAACCAGATTTACTCCCTTTGTTTTGCAGTGAACACCATCCTCTCTTCTTGTGATTTGTGGCTCAGCTAATTGTATAAACTTCAACAAAACCAATAAATAACTACCAACAGTGTTAAAAAAGTTAACATTTTTCCCCACGGAGAAAATAAATTAGAAGAAACCATGAAGGTCTTACCTGCCCGGCTTGGTTGCCGTCTGAGACCAGATGTGTCTACTGTACAGAGTATTTGGTGTTTCTTATTAAATTAATCCAAATCGAGACCCGTGACAGGGCAGGAGGGTGGAGACGGGTGGAGGCAGGCTGGTTTACATTCAGCCTGTACAAAAATCACAGCAAATTGATTACATTTTCAAAACAGAAGAACAAAAACACATTTTAGTGATGATAAAGTGATGAAATTTTAACACTACCTGTTCTGCACACCAATATTTATTACACTACTACATTGAAAGAGCTGTTTCTTATTTTTTAAATGTTAAACACCATTATAACACATGCATATATTAGCATCTGAAGTATTATCTGAATATTTTTCCTGGCAGAATTAGACTTAAAAAGTCACATTAATCACATTTTCAGTAAAGTTTAGTCTACTTTTTTATTCCAAAACTAGTTCTGATTAACAGTCTAAACTAAATATTCATTTCAGATGAAAGGGGATTGGTTTGGAGGTTCAGGAACCATCCCATAATAACTGGTGAATACCGAAACATGAAAGTGACCATCAGTTTTACATTGTGTGTTTTATTTCTAGTGGAATCGTTGTATTGCATAAAGTGGAAGGGAAAGTGAAGGATTTTTCAACGTAATGTTAATACTTTGATATAATTAAAGGTTCTGATCAGAAAATGGTTCAAAATAAACATGGATGAAATAAATAATCAATTTAACCAGCAAAACTGAATTAACTTCAAGATGAGTTAAATATCTTGAATTATTATTCCACTTTCATGTTTGCATTTATAAATAAAGTAAAACTTATTGAGACATTTAATTAAAAATTAGTAGAGTTACATATACGTATTTAAGGGTATATAGATTGAAAAAAATCCACCAAATCTTAAAAATTAAGCACCAAATTTGTGGTTTTCAAAATGATTTTAATTGTGTGTTGCATAATTATTACACAATTGGATAAACATCAAAAGTCCAAAATGATTACACAATAATGAGTGGAAGTAAACACCTCACCTAAAATGTACTTTTTAAATCAGAACATGAATTGTTAATGTAATTAACTTGTAAGCATATGACTGGAACTGTGAATATCTTTCCTCAAACCTGTCAGCGCCACATCAAATTCTTATAAATAAAATTTTCTTCACATCACAAGACGATGCAAAACCTTGAAGGGTTGATTGTTGGCTGTTTGGCCTGCTGTGAAGCTGCTACTTTGTGGTAAGAAGGCTCAATTTAATCCAAATCTAATAAAGGTGATAGTTTAATATAATTACGTAGCGTCGCATAGTCTTCAGCAGACAAAGTTGCTCAGATATTTTTCACACACAGACAAAACATATCCTTTATATCTGTCCAAACTTAACCTGATATATCTTACATAAACAGTTACAACAAATTTATTCAGCTACATTTTGAGTCACAAATCGAATGTATTTTTGCCAAATTATCCACTTCTGTGTCCGGTATTGACTTCCTTAACGTCGTTTGGCCTTAGACCATCTAATTCAACCCATGTGAGGAAAATAGTTTGATATATCATGGCTGACACATTAAATAAAGAAATAACACCAGATGAACCAAACAAAAGAAGAAGGGTAAACATTAAATAAGATAAAAGTAGAATGAGATTTAACCTGTGAAAGGGCCTGTTGTTCTGGAGGTCAGCTGACCAGGTAAACATATGTTTACCTCTGGTGTGGTGAGAACATACTGATCCAAAACTAGTCACAACGTTGAAATATACATATAGTTAAACATAAACAAAGGCATTAACTTTGTAATGCTTTAAAATATTATACAGCCCTCATATTAGCTTAGTTAATGTAGCTAAAGAGGACATGCAGCCTTCCAAGATGGCGGTTCTTGTGGGAACTATACATTAGGATCTATATCAGAGGATTTCACTTTTAATTACTGCAGAAAATCTGATTTAAATTTGGGTGAATTTCTGTAGCTACATGTGACAAACATCAGCAGTTAATTGAATACAATTTGGAAAGAGGCTGTAACAAACCAAAATGTGGAAAATGTGAATATTTTTCAGATAAACTGTATTTGCTGATGCTGGTATGCACTTAGTTTCTATTTTTTCTGTCCAAGTTAATTTTTATTTCCACATTACAAGAAAACAGAAGCAGGTCATACATCTGAACTCAGTTTAAAAAGTTCATACTTAGGACATTAGTCAAATTATCAGTCAGATGTTTCATTTAGCCTCCTTCCTGTTCCTGATTTTCCATAGAGAAACAAGCCAAGGTCTGTATTCTGCAGACTAAATGACAGAAATGTGTATTATGGTGTTAGACAAGAAAGAAGATTTTAAATCTTAAAGCTTAATTATTAAATTAGCAACAAAAAACAATTTGCTTTTTGACTTAATTTGACTGCTGAAACCTTCTCTTCTCTTACATTTAGCAGATAAATAACATAATAATCTGTACCTAACCACCAAAATGACACATTATGTGGTTCCTTGAGAAGAAACAATAAAGCTGCAAGTTTTCCTGGGTAACATCAGGTAACAAACCTTCTTTGGAAAAACATTTCAGGTTTTCAGTTTTAATAAATCAACTTAAAACCACATTATTTCCAGACTCCTCCAGCAGTAACTGGAACAAACTTTATAACAAAGTCCACTTATCACTTGACTTTTTTTAAAGTCATGTTTTTCAAATTACTTCATTACTGAATCTGTCCACTTCTGTTCTTCAACTTAATGTTAATTCTGAAATCATGATTCCATTTAGAGAAAAATGAGCAATAAATAATCAAGAGCAATTTTTATTTTGCTATTTTTAACCTCTGATTGTTTTATGTGCATACATGATGCCAGTATTGTGTAAAATAAAAATAACATAATGTATATTTATGCTGCTTTTGGAGAAATGGCTTCTTCCTCTTTAAGTGGCATTTCAGCCCATGAAAGCGCAAGATACTTGCTTATGTGTGTTTAAAGTTTCAGTCATTTTAGTGTATTTAGATGCTGAATAAATTTGAAAAATATTAGCACTTTCTGAGATTGAGTAATGAGAAATATGTTTGTAATCCTAAATGTACAAAAACAGGAATAATTTAGTCGGATTTCATTTTTTACGAGAAAAAAAATACTATGTGTGCTTATACAGAAAATGCATTAATCTGGTTTCAACTGAAAGTAGTTTTATGAAAATTAAACAGAAAAGAAAGCAACCTGGCATTAACTTCTGCTAAATGTTTAGAACTTGTTTACAACCAGAGGTAATTAGAACTATTTTCTTTGTGAATTAGATGCTGAACTGGGCCAAATGTGTAACATTGTTAAGACGTTTCTGTCAGTGGTTTCTTTCTTTTCCTTTTTATTCACTCCTCCAAAATAGTTTCAGATATTGTTTCATGCATGGTTAAACCTTTTAAAAGCAAGAAAAAATGGAAAGGAATGGGAAAAACATATCCCTGTTTAATTTAATATTTGAGTTTTACGTTTACCTACTCAACTTAATATTAAGGTTTTCCTATTTCCTTTCTTTTAGGGTAAACCACTAAACCCAGGCGAAGCGCTTACATAATTAGTTTTACCATCTGCTTCCTAAGAGTCTAACAGGGGAATTCTGGGAAGTTTTATGAACTGTGGCCTGATCTGATTAGCCTCTCCAGGCCCATTCACACACAGAGGAGTCTAGTTAAAGACCATATGTTGTTCATTTGGTCTTCAAGTCAAGACTGTAACTCTACAATCACTTTTATTAGCTGCTGCATTTCTGATGTAAACTGGTTTAATCAATAAGGACTCACTGTTCATCATATGATAAAAGCTAAATTAGATTAAATACTAAATATTAAGTTTTGTAAATAGTATTGCTGTTTTGCATCTACTTATTTTTCTGTTTATTGTCTCTGTATACCTTCTTGAATGATTGTAGTTGTGTGAAGTCTCATATTATATAATAATTTTTTACATGTTATTTTAATGTCATATAATGTTTTTAACAATCATTTTAAAAGTTCAGCTTAGTTAAAACCTTTTTATATATTTCTAATGTTGTTGTGAATCTCTGAGATTATATTTTTGCTGATTCTGGTCAGCAAAAATCTCTGAAAGTCTAAATAAATTCACATGTGGAAATATTTGTTTAGAAAAATTAAGAAGAAAAAAAGGAGGAAATAGAACAATTTGTGATTTTTAAATCTTTGTTTTTAAAAGTCTTGCACAAAAACACAAAGTGCATATAATAGGATAATCAAATGCCAGGAGAAACAGGGATCATGTGCTTCTTGATCTTCCTTATTAGTCCTGAAAGTTTCCTGGAGCTTCCTCTTTCATGGTCAGGATCAAACCCTCCAGCTTTACCTCGATCATTATTACAATTCAAAAAGTCACAAGAATGAAAACTGATTACTGTTGAGTCAATTCCTGCCCCCTAGTGGTTAAAACACACAAAATTATAGATGCACACACATTTGGAAAGTCTTTTGAAGCCTTTCCCAAACAACTCCAAATCCTAAAATAATCTGTTTAAAGAATTATAATTATTTATAACTTTTTAAATTACATCACCACTTTGTCAAGGGCCTGGGAAAATAGCAAAATCAGCTTAAAACCTAGTAAAAAACAATTTGGGACGTTAAAACAATGCAACACTCCACTATGAACACTCTCTCCTGCTGCATAAAGACTCCGTAAACAGTTTAAATAGTTAGAATAATGTATGATGCTTGCTTTTTGCACGTGCAATACAATGGCTGCTGACACAGCGTGATTTCGACTGATACTCCCTAAGTAGCACATTAATAGCATTTGGTGTGATGCTAAATTCCGACTAAGGACAAAACAGGAACCAAGTGCAATAAATGACACTTTATAAGAACTGGACTTGCTTTTGACTTGTTATATGTGAGAAGATTTACATTAGTGTCTGTTGTCTGATTATTTTTTTTAAATAAATAAAAAAACTTGCAACTTTAATTTGCTTTTGTAATGAATTGTATTGGAACTATTTACAAGCATTCAGAGATGTTCATTGTATGTTGGCAATGGGCTTCTGAAAAACATCCCTTCGTCATACTCAGTCATGACATAACCTCTTTCTTCTGCAGTCATACTGATGGACTGCCAGATGTGCCATTTGAACAAAACTCTTTCCACAATAGATACAGCTGTATGGCCTCTCTCCAGTGTGGCTGCTTTGATGGTTGGTCAGAACATTTTTCTGAGTAAATCTCTTCTCACATTGGCCACAGCTGTATGGCCTCTCTCCAGTGTGGGTTCGTTGATGGACTGTCAGCTTGCTTTTTGTGATGAAACTCTTCTCACATTGGCCACAGCTGTATGGCCTCTCTCCAGT
>CAEFZY010064880.1:0-17648 GCA_903066815.1 Brachyrhaphis roseni | reverse complement strand
AGCTGGTGGTGTTTCAACCCGATGTGACACTCTGGACTTGACTTTTTGCTGCAGCTGTTTAACTTGTTTCTTTAAAGCCACAACTTCAGCGTCCAGACTTGGTTCTTTAAGTCTCTCTCTGTCAGTTGAACATTTGTCATGCTTATCTGCAGTTTCTTGAAGGGTTTGTGAAGAAAGTGCAGTGAACATTGACTTCACCTCTTTTATTTCAGCCCTCAGACTCTGAATTTCAGAATGATTGTGGTCCATCTGAGGTTTGGGGTGGACTGCACGTACTGATGGAGTCAATTTAGCTCTAGATGCTTCATACTCCTCTTCAGCACGAATTTCACGCAATAGTTCAAGAAAGGTTGGAGGGTTCCCTTTTCTCTCCCTCAACCTGAGCTGAATTAGCATTAAGTCTGAACCCACTGCGCCCTTAAGCAACTGTTCAATCCGAGCTTTGTTCATGCTTGAGGAAGGAAGGCCATCTCTTTGAACTACTTTCGACAAACTGCGCTCTAGTCTTCGTAGGAAATCTGACAGTTTCTCCCCAGACTGTTGCTGCATCAGTCTGAAAGCGAAGTATAAATCATCTCCTGACTCTGCCATCCCAAATGCACTATCAAGAGCTTCTAGACACTCTTCGGGACTGACATCTGGATCAGAAAGACGAACTGCTTTGATGACTTCTAATGCAGGACCCTTTAGGCTCTCCATTATTCTCCGTCGTTTTTCTTTTGGTGAACATTCACTCACTTCCACCATCATGTAAGCCTGCTCCAACCAATGATCAAATTGTTCCTCACCTGCAGGAGTAGGCACTATGCCGGAGAAAGTGCGCAGGCGGCGAAATCCTCCAGTTTCTATTGCAGGTTTAGCTGCTTTGTCCAGTAGATCACTCACAGCACGAATGAGGGACTCTGTGGGTGAGGGAACGGGTTCTGACCCAGTCAGAAGAGCATGCACATCCTCTGCAGTCTTCCCTTCTGCTTGTAAAAGAGTATTTAGTTTGACACTAAAATCTTCATCTGCACTTGAAGATTCTGCAGTAATGAATATAGGCCATACTGTAGATTCATCTAAAGTCAGCACCTCATTTGGTATGTCTGCATTTGTAAGTTTCTCCCTGCACTCACAAAGCACTAATATCTGATCTGTTGATTCATCCAACATTCTTCCCCTCACCCGCACACGCCCAAGACACTTTATAGCCTGTAATGTCTCTTCTACTTGTGCAACTTCTGTATTCTGGGGAACTTTTGTCAACAATGCATAGCTCTCATCTATGCCCTCCCCTCGACACCAGCTCTTAAGTTTATTCACAATAACCTCAGTTTGCTGCATTTTCTCTTACCTTTTCCTGAACAATAACGACGAAAAGTACTTTGAAATAATATATCAAGAAACTCAAACAAAGGATCCCAGCGGTGCCTCCATTTTATGTAGCCCAATTACACCGTTTTAACATGGGTAAGGGCCCCTGAGTTCATTAATCTCATCAAGTTATAAATAATAATTTTAGTACACTCCCGTGTTTTAAACCTATGTTGAGTTTAGAGTAATAATATACCAGTATTTCTTTCCTTCTCACCAAATAGTAGATTGTAAGTTTAAACAGAAATAATACACTCTAAGTATAGTTCTTAATAAATCAAACGTACCCCTGTATGAGAATTAAACATGTATTAAACACATTAATAAATGCACAAACCGTGAAATACTTCACTCTTTTAAATTCACACAATATACTAATAAACGTGGGCCCACAGTTCTAAGTTCACCTAAGCCGGCAATACTTAACTAAAATAGTGTCCCAACAAAATAAAAGAAACCCCGTTGCAGGCCTGATGTGAAACGTGGAACTTGGCGCTCCTCTCAAACTGGCAACCCCAGCCCTTTCAACACCTCACCCGTCCTCAGTCCAGCCAGCAAGATATCCTCAGGCCCCAACCAGTCCGGTAGTCCTCAGGATTCGGGAACAGAGACGTCCAGCGTAGCCCAGTCCTCCAACCACTCCACCACTCTTTCCACATGCGTAGCTCGCTGCTCCAGGCGCTACTCCATAAAGCTCCCACTTCGGAAACTTTAGCTGAACTATCCGTTAGCCGGGCTAGCTAACAGTCCTCAACGGCTATTCACTGAGTTAGCGAATAATAAATGCCTCAGCGAGCATTACACATAGTGTTCAGTAAACTCCGGTCTGGAACTCACAGCAGCGGTAAGACAGAGCGTAGGGTTGATATACTTTCACCAACTCTCGAGCTGAAAGTCGAACCACGTACCAACCCGTTCGCCAAACCCTGGCACACTTCTCTACTCTCCTATCTCTTTCTGACCCTCAGCCAACCACGGACCAGTCAAGTTGCTTTTCTCTACACCACTTCCTTTTCCGAACATAAGCCCTTCAAAATAAAATATAGTGAAGATTACTTTTCTATAAAATGGTTTTAAGTAAATTTTATCCAAATTCTTTTAACTTATTATACCACATTACTTCAAATACCTGTAAGTAGTTTTTTGTTAACACTTATTTATAACAATTTTAACATATTTAAGCAAACATACTTAACACATTCTAAATTATTATTCCTTCCATGAACTTAACTCAATACAAAATACCTTATTTTGGCTTGGGTTACACATGGAAGACAGAAGAACTAGTGGAGAACAATGAGGAAAGCCAGGATTAAATACTGAGGGAGAGAAGAGTGTGGCATAGGAACCAGACGGGAGTAATCAGAGGTAAGCATGGCAGCTGGGGAAGAGAGGAGGCAGATGGAAATCAGGAAATGTAAAGCAGGAATCATTAAAGGAGAAAAAACTGAAACTACCATAAACAGTAAGTGGGAAAAAAACACCATTCAGAGGAACCTGACACACAGAAATGAAAACCAAATGAAAACTAAAGCTGCAAAAAAAAAACCTAGCAGATATAATCAGTAAATAAATGGTAAAAAGTATCAACACTTCCATTAAATATGAAATAAGGCTAAAGATTAAATGTTCTATTACAAACAATAGCAGATTGGTTGTATGCATAGTTAGCCAAAAATTACGGTGGCCCTTAAGTGCAAACAATTTCAACAAATCATTAAACACAATTACAAATTAAAAAGCACAACGACAAAGTAAGCACACATACAAACGAAGAAAACACACCAACGTTAACAAAATGGAAGAGGCATGCCAGAGTGGGAAACTCTGATTGGACGATTCCTCTTTTGGATTGAAACCAGAAAATAGTCTGGAAAATATGAATGTTGCCGGTGATGCAAACATAGCTACATTACTTAGTTATCTTTGTGATACAAGATTAAAAAACAGAATTTAATGGACATGAGTTATTACTATGGTATTTTAATGCAGACTGTTAAAAAAAGCAGAAAGATAAGAAAACAAAACTCTGATGGGCCTGATTGCTGATTGAACAAGAGCCTGGATCTAACTAAACCTGGTCTGGAGAAGGCCAGCTAAACAGGAGAAATCGCCATGGTAACTTATGCGATAGAAGCCTCGATTTGGCTTTTATGAAACCAAATTGAGGCTTTTTTAAAGAAAATAAGTCAACATTATGTCACACTTCAGCATCTTTCTGAACAGAACCACCATGACAATGCAGACTGACAACTGGCAAACACTTTACAGAAAACCTCGTCTGATCTGGACAGACGGCATCCATCCCATTTTGGAACAAGCAGCTGTCATAATAACAGGACATTGATCAAAATATTTGACCATTTTGATGATGGCATTTGACAAAAAAAATGTAAGATTAATTGCTTGTTTCATAATTATTCATTATTATATTTTTATGACACTTTGATCTGAAATGTGCTGTGCAAATTGACTCCTAAAGCTTACATCTTTATGTTATGTCATGGCCATAATATCAGTTCTGATGACCAAGAATTTCAATTCAGAATGCAAATCATGCAGACGGCATCTAATGTTCATAAAGCATGCATGTTTTAAACATTTAATAATCTGAATGATTCAGTCATACATAGATAATCTTAAACTGAACATTAAGTTTTTGTTGTTCTTTAAATTTCAGTTAAACTTATTTTAGTTGTGCTTTTATGTCTTGTTGCTGGTAAGTCCACATTTTACCTGACAATTTAAGACCCTGAGTCAGTGTGAAAGTCAGAGCAGCAGTTTGTTCATGTTTAAACAGAGAGATTTTTACTGCTATTGCTGTGCTACACTACTAATGCTGAGGGGTGTGTGTTGATAGTTCAGCTGCTGCAACTCAATGATCACCTCCTTTATCTCACTTTACACTTTTCTCATAAATGAGCATCACTGGTGATGTTAAGGTAGATTGAAGGCCTCATGTATAAAGTGGGAGTATGAACAATTTTGCAGTGTACTTTTTTATCCAGGCAAAGTTGAGAAACATCAAAAATGAACTAAAAAGGTTCTAGAGGTCAAGTGGTAACACGGCACAACTCTGTGAAGGTTTGATGAGAGTCATGATGGATTGACATTTAAGAAGTTTGTCACTTCTTAAATGTTTAATGTCCCAGTCTGATGAGAATATCCATGCAATTCTGTTGTTAATCATTTGAGAAATTTAACACAGAAAAAGAACAATAACAAGAATGCAAAGATTGCAATCTCATAAGAGCATCATCCATCCCAAAATGTACTGCTGTCTTTATTTATTTCAAAATTTTAGAAAGGTGAACATGTCAAATGTTAATTTTTGTTTACAGAGGTCAGAAAAGGCCAGAGCAGCTCCAAAACGAAAGACGTCTTCCTGTCCTTACAGAGGCAGCAGATATGAGGCTGCTCATTCACAGGATGTCGCCTCTTGATACTTCTGTTGCTTTATGTCTTCCCATGTATTTGCAGATGAGCGGCTCACACTGCGTCTCTGCAGGTCTGCTAGGTTTATGAGCCTCATCACCATTAATGCCATCAGTCTTCTTCAGCCTCTAATTGGCTCTGCACCCTAATTAGCTCTCACTGTTAGCACCTGCGGCTCCCCCAATCGATGAACAGTACTGAGTTTAAGTCCTGACAATTAATAATTATTAAGAAGGAATGATACTGGGAATGTGGGACTTAAGTTTGAGGTGTAACATTTTTGTCACTGTCGGAAGCAATTCAGGTGTCAAACAGTGTTGAAATATGAGTTATTTAGCAGTGTGAAATATGAATTAAGAAGAAAGGGTTACTGTTCACACTGTTTAATAATTTAACGGGTGACAAAACCACACTTACTGATAGACTTGCAAGAGAAACTCCAGCTGGGTGAGCAACGGTGCACATGTTGGAGTTGTAAGTGCAACATATTCTGGGATTGCTCTTAAACACACCCTTTGCATTTGTAAAGTACTAATATGGCAATTCTTACAAAACAAAATCTCAACAGCGATTGTGTTTAAATTCACAGCTCGGTTGGATTGCTTTTCTGTAGTTATTAAAACCTGAAAGGGAAACAAGAGAAAAACTTTTCTGTGCTTCTGAGCATAATTTATATAAATGTTTGCAGTTGTACCCAATGCAAAACTAACATAAATATTTGGTTTTAGCCTTTAGGTTAAAGTATCTCATTCAGTGAGTTCTTTAAACTAACCACAATCCCACTTCTCTCAGAACAGAAGAAAACCTTTCTCCCCACCTGTTTCCAGCTTGTTGTCTCGTTCATTAGAAATGCTTTCCAGTTAACTGCAGTATATAATGAGACATTTCACTTTACTTACTGTATGAAATAAACTGGCTAATACACCAAGATTTCACCTGAGTTGAATATTTGTGCTCATAAGTTTACACATCCTCTCACATATATAAACATCAGTGTTTACCCTGCAACATTTGGGTCACCTCTGGAGAACTCAGAAAGCTGCAATCAGAAGTCAACTTCAAATGATAAAAACCCAGACAGTCAGCTGTGTCCATATCTGGCATCACTGAAACTCATTCTGTCAGCATCCACATGGAAAATACTAATCAGGAGTTACAGTGTTGTTTTTATGTAGATTCGAGCTGCACACTGCAATGAGACAGAAATGCTGAAGGTAAAGTAAAAATAAGAGACAGAAAAATTTAAAAGGAACACATGGGGAAAAAAGACTTGCAGGAAAAAACATGATTAAAAAAATTCAAGAATTTAAGAGATAAAAATATGAATTGAATTAAATAATAATACTTGAAGTAAAGTTCTTCTTTCAAAAATTAATTGGTACATTTTAAATGTATTCATCTATTTCTTGGGCCATTTACATATTTCTGCTTTTATTTTTAATTTGGTTTATTGTACTTTGAATTGTCCCAGTTCATCACATATGAAGCTATAAGTGCTAATTTTCCTGTTTTTTTTTTTTTTAATAACTTGTTACTTTCACCTAGGCTCCAAATTGGAGCATTCATCTGTGCCTTTGTGATCCACCTCTGTGTTTGACAGTAGGGATGGTGATTTTTCCTCTTGCTTAGTTGTCCTCTCAAGCTGTAATGTTAAGATTTGGATTGGTAACATAATTATCTGCTAATTCTAGCAGAATTGCTTTAGCAGCTCCTACTTGCTCCAGAGTTTGCTTTTTTATTATTATTATTAAATGCATTTTTATATTTGTTGTGTGTTTGTGAATTTTCTAGTTTTCTTGTTCACACCAGGAAACTCTAAAACTGTTTTTATTCGTTGTTTTCATTTTCTTATTTTTCCAGCTTTTATGTTCATACCATGTGAGCAGCAAGGGTCCTGTTATTTACTCCAGGAAGAGGCTGCTGTCCATCAGTAGCTCTGCCATATGCCTCCCACCAACCAACCCAATGGCCCATGCTAGCTGGGAGATGCAGAACTCATGCTAACCTTGGGTTTCACAAAGACTCTGACCTGATCTGGAACTCAAAAAGGCTCAAACAAATTAATATTATAAATTACACTGGAATGAGAATATGTGGTGAAGAAATATTGACAAATCTCAGCTGACTGTATGTTCAAATACCAGAGGACCTCAGCTTTAGCCTGAATGTTTTACACGCATAGTTGGAAAAAAAAAATAGTTTGCTACAAAATGGATTAAATATTGCTGAAGGATTTTTTGAGCCCATCATGAGATAATGATGTACAGCTGCTTTATTACAGACAGTACAAACCTCTAGTTGATCCAGACAGTTGACTGACATCATCACTCAAACTTCAGATCCATTCAGTTTTTCTACAGACAGCACCACAGGTTACCAGTCAAATACATCTGAAGAACAGCTTTGTTTATTTTTTTTATACTTTTCATCATGTAGTATGATATTTAAAATCCTAGTCTTTAAACAAAAACTGTATTGGAATCGACAGAGCTGAAACCTCAAAGGATCAGATCCAAATAAGAGCGATAGGGAGGAGAAATCCCTCACCTGGTCGACTCAGGGTCATGTGATGCCGTGTTAATCTGTCTGTCTGCACAATTTTTTCTCTCAGCTGAAAGCACTGTGACTTCTGAACTTTGACCCCAGCTCCATTGGTGGGTCATGTCTGAAAGCTTGCACACTTTATTTTGACTAAACCTACATTCTCACTGTGTGAAGATTCAGTAAATAAGTTATAGCAGTGTTTTTTTTGTTTTGTTTTTTTTTTTTAGTTTAAGCTGTATCATAGAAGTACCATTTACATCACTGCCTCCTTGTCTTCTATGCAGCGTCCTCAGAAATCATGTGAACATAACAGTGCGTACACATGTGTAAGTAATGCGTTGCTGCACCAACATACAGATGAGTTTACAGACAGAGGCAGAGCCTGAGGGACAGCAGACTGTTTGTTTTGGAGAGACAGTATTGTTGGCATGAATGAACACACAAACACACACTTCCTTTTCCACCTCATCTTCATGTTCTCTCCTTTTGCTTTAACTCACTTCTCCTCCCAGTCCTCCTCCTCACCCCCCTACCAACCCCCTGCTCCTAAAGCTCCACCCCCCTCCATTCCATCCAGCAGCGTTGCGTGCTAGCTGCTCTCCTCTCTGTCCGGCTTGCTGCCCTGATGCTAACATGCTGTGACATGTTACACTGAAACTACTTTATGGAATCAATATTAAATTCATGGCCTATGACACTGAGGGCTAAACACACTCCCTTACTACTCCACTGGGTGTGTGTGTTTGCTCTGGTCTTTGTGACCTCATTAGGACTTTTCTTGTAAAACCAGTCGCCTTGTGGGGACAGTAGTCTTTATGGGACAAATGTACCACAATAATAAGGCAGAAAATACACTTTGGCAGTTAAGTGATGTTTCTGTGTGGGACGGGAGAATGGGTTGAGATTGATTGTGTACAATAATCAGAAGAAAAATCCTTCGAATATCAAAGCTTTTTGCTCCTATTTCAATTGCTGACACACTGACTGATGTGTCAAATATAACTTTAAAAAAGATGTTTATTATTAAACAACATTTTTGTAAGATCTATGTGTTTCAGTAATATTCAGTATTTCCATTACATATCTAATTTTTTTAAGAAGAACTCCTCTAGCCAAGGGCGTAGGTTTGGTCCAAGTTTTGATGGGACCTTACAACTTACTGACCAACACCCTACCCCCCCCCCCGGCACAGTGCACCACATTGGCTTAATAACCCCCTCCCCCCAACCATAACCAAGCTTCCGTTCCGCATGTGGCCAGCTGGCCGCCGCCTGTTGCAGCTAATCAAAGAACGTAGATCCACGTTCTTTGAGCCAATAGCGGCATGGGTCGTCATAGTTCATAACAGCGAATTTTAAAATGAATGCTACCACTGCGTAGTATATTGAAATATTAAACTAATCAATGTAGATTTTCGTTTATTTATTTTGTTTTTGTTAAAAAATACATATGTTTTTTTTTTTTTAATTAATATGGCAAAAATTGGTCGGGACTATTTTATATCCCTTGAATATTGGTCGTGACATGTCACGACCGTCCATACCCAAACCTACGCCCATGCCACACGATTAAATAACTTTCTTTCTGCATGAAGCATGTTTGTTGAGCTAACTTAATTGTCATGAGTTAAATCAACTTAATTAAGTAGTGTGAATGTACCACTGTAGAATAAGGTGGTTTCAACTAAATTTGCATTCATCTTAATCAAGTAAAGTCAATTATTTGGTGCAAAGTAGTTGGGCTTACTCTATTAAATTACATTGGGTCCAACTATAGTAAAAGTTAAGTTGAGCCAACACATCTGCTTTAAATTGGAGTAACATAATTACATAGTGCTGAAATAAAGCAAAGTAATCAGGTGAAAATCCTTTCCATGATTTTTTTATGTTCATCCAAAGAGGGATTTTTTCAGTGTAAGGAGTCAGATACTGACCAGTAGTCAATACCAGACTGTTTAGACCCATCATTGTTACTCCAGGTGAAAGTGGAGTCCACTGGATATTTGTCTCTCCATTTAAATTGTATCTCTGTATGAATGATTTAAGAAGAGTGTTTGAATCTTCAGTTTGAGGTGGCCATTTGTCCAGTTAATTATCTAGAATCAATAAAATCCCCTCCTATAATAATAATTACATTAGAAAATGTATTTAGGTCGTCAATTAGATTATTTTCTATTAGAGAAAGAAGTTCGGAATTTTCACGTGTTGAGTTGTAACCGTATTTTAATAGTAATCCAAATTTGATTGCAATATGATCTCTTTGAGCATCATTTCAAACAAAAACAGTTACTAATTATGTGTTCCAATAAAGTTGAACTGAACATGAGCTGCTTTCAGGTGTGTTTAGATTGTCATTGATTAGATAAATGCTCCAAGTCATATTACATGTCTGAACTGACAGATGAGACGGGGAGCGGCGACGTTTGACCTAGTTTGGAGGAAACGCTTGTCATATTTCCTCCCCATCACTTCACAGCTCAGAGGTTCTACTCATTCAGAAAGTTTTGACAGTTTCGCTGGGCAGCGTGTAGGATTCCCGACATGGGCTGACTGCCAAACACGGAGGCTGAGCTCGAGGTATTTGTCGTTTGAAGAATTGGACAACCAGAACCGATGAAACTGTCGACATTTCTAGTTCTCCGACAGCAGGACTGACTCTTAGGTAAGACATGCAGCTAGCTAGCAGAGTGTTGGCTGAGTTAACATGTTGACGAAGCGGATCTAGCTGATAACATTGGCTCGCTGACAGGCTGCATTGTGTGCGTAACTTATCTGCTTTAAACTAGTGGACGTGTCGTGGGCTATTAGTTATACACAACCGTTTAATATTCCACTGGGATTTATGAGATTCACAATGTCCGAAGTTCTATTTAAATGAATACAGTTAGGTTTATCACTGTCCTTCTATTGACAGACTGTGTGGCCAAGCAGCATATATCTAAATATTTTGGCGCACGTGCGTAGTTCAAAGTAAAATGTGACGGGATAATAGAAAACGCGCCTCTGCTGACGACACACCTCCACAGCTTCGTGCTTGTGGTAATCAGTTCAGTTTGCATGCTGCAAGGTGGGCGGTGATCAAACTGTGGTTTCTGAGAATGCCTGGGCATTTAAGGTCAAATAGCTGCCTAAAATTAGTCACGTGTCATTTGTGTCATGGAGCTGATGCCCTCTGTGACTGCAGGAGCTTGAGATAAAGTCATGGACTTCATGTTTTTGTTGCTGCTGCTCTGTCCTTCTCTGTGATTTATAAACACTATTAGACCTTTTCTTGGGGAGTTTAATGCTAATCTCATTTTGTTTTGTGCATTTGTGAGAGCTATGTTTAAATCAGAAACTATCCAACCTATGTTTACTTGCGATAGAAATTAGGGTAACACTTTATTTGAAACTGTCATAAATATCACATAACACCTCTCATGAATATGAAGGAGCCTTTGTGAATGTCTATGACATTCTGCAGAAAGACATTCTATGAATGTCATGAAGTGTTATTTGGTAAATAACACTTTTAAGGCAGAGTTTACATTTTTAGTTGACTTTTCATTCAAGTTTTAATGAAATTTTGTATTAAAAGTTTCCTTATTTACTGAATAATGCAAAGTTGACACTTTCAACTTTTAGTGCACCTTTGCATTAAAGGTGTCATATTTCTCGAATGACACGTCATGACAACACTCATAAACACATATGAAGAGCCATTCATGTTCATGACAGGTGTTATGTCATGTTTATGACAGTATTATGTCAGTCTTATGCACACCCCTTCAAATAAAGTGTTATTGATATTAGATATTATATGTCATGAATTATTTGTTGATTGGTGGTTGAACCAAATTCAGAACTGCAGAGGCATGAAGGTGATGATGAAAAAGGTTCAATGAAAAATAAGGAACAAAAACTCACAAGATCCACAAGAGACCAGGCCAGGTAACTAATAATAAATTCAAGGAATGCGAACACAAAGAAACAGAGTCAAACAGGGAGGAATGGAAGGAACCATTAGGAGTGGGTTAAAGAGAGGAGCTTAAGTACTGGGAGGTAGATTACTGATTGCTGAAACACAGAACTAGCAGTCTGATCACAGGTGTGAGGGGAGAGATGAGGAAGGCAGACTGAGAGAAAGGTGCAGGGGCGAGGGAGAGTGCACAGAGGACTAGAAAATAAATCTAACACTAAAGAATAATTAGACTAAAGAAACATAATTAAACTAGAGGAACTAGAAATAAGAAATAATCATAAACACTAAGAAGAAGTGAACTGAAATAAAACAAAATCCAGAAAAGACTAAGAACACAGAATAATGGAACTAAGATAACTAAAAAAGGACTCGCCACAAGAAATAAAATACAACTAGTGATGGTGAAATGAAGCTTCACCATGAAGCATTGAGGCATTCCATCCAACCTAACTGTTCGACTCAAGAGTCAATAAAGTGGACATTATGTAAGACAGGCAATGTGAAAACAACATGAAGCCTTACAATGAATAAACAAGTAAATGATGTTTGTGATTCTGATACATAAATTCTGATTATTTTCTTAATCTGTTTATATGAAACAATGGCTGGATCAAAAAGAAAACTAGAAATAAATGGGGGAGAGAGTTGTGATTGGCTTGTTACGCTAACCAATCTATGTAACTAGGAACAACATTACATTATTTATTTATTACTTAAAAATAAAAACTTTAACTGTGCTCGGTTTTAGGTGGTTTCTCTGTTTTGAGATGATTCCATCCACTACAGAAAATATCCGCGCTCACACAGAGCAGATGAAGAAAGAAATGCATTAGCAGGTTTATAAAAGTTGGGATAAATCATTTTGTGAATGTGTGCTGTCTCATATTTGCATCCTAAAATGACTTGGCCCACCTGGCTATATCCTTGTCTTTCTGCAGAACTCAATAACGAGGTTTCTCATACATGTCATTAAAGTTCATTTGTTTGCCATTTAATTTGATCCGCAAACAAACTGACTAACCAGTTCCTGACAGTCACATGGTATGGCCTGCATGGAATTTTGTCAAAACTAAGTGTCAAACTAAGTTTCTGTAAGAAACATACAATACTCTGATCTAAAATCATGTCAAGAATAGACTTGTTTTAATGAACTGATATTTAACAGTTACCACAATTTTCTCACAATTTGTATTTTTAGGTCTTAGTTTATGAATTATGGGAAGTTTGACTTTGGAGTTTTTCAGTAAGTCTTGAAGTTCCAATAACAGAAACATAATAAATGGAGAAAGTTTAGTTCCAGTGAAGCTTGTACTATTCAAAGGGGAGCTGTTGTGATAGTGACTAGGACTGGATGATGATCAGTTCGTCACAGATGGTGTATAATTGTGTTTGTTGTTTCTTTAATGCTGTGATCTGTATAAAATGTTGGAGGATAGGGTTAGTGCATAGAAACGTAGCAGTGCTATGTGTGTGACAAAGTTAATGACACTCAATAGAAGTGCTATTGAAAACTAATTTGTCACCGGACTATGCACAGGGTAACTGTTATATGTAGTTTGTAAATGTCTTTCTTTTAGAGGATGATGCATTTTCTTGAGCCTTCTTCTGAGCATTCAGGAATTCATTCAACCACTAATGGAACCTACTGTCATTGCCTAATGTAAGCCACTGCTGGATATGAGTGATTCATTGGCAGTTAGTAACAGATAAAAGCCTCTTTTAGATCAGTGTCGCAATAGAGTCACAAGCAGGATCTCCCTTCCCTTCCTTTACAGATTCATTTTTAATTTGTGTCAATCAAGTCATTCATGCTCCATGCAGCCTGACGGGTGTCCATGCTTAAAATCCATGCTATGTTATGTTTCATCCTCCTATTATTATTTGCATCCCATTCTATTACTGACGTTTCTCAGATAAAAAGTCATTGGACACTCACGTTGGAGCATTATTTACTGAAAATGAACCTCATAGAAGGATAAAATAAATCAGAGGTGCCCAAAGTCTGTCCTCGAGGACCGGCATCCTGCATGTTTTAGTTCTCTCTCTGGTTTAGCACACCTGCATCAAATGATGGCTCATTAGAAGGCCTACGAAGAACATTGACTTGCTGAGGAGGTTG
The DNA here is from genome assembly GCA_903066815.1 of Brachyrhaphis roseni. NCBI lineage: Eukaryota > Metazoa > Chordata > Actinopteri > Cyprinodontiformes > Poeciliidae > Brachyrhaphis > Brachyrhaphis roseni. The sequence continues at coordinate 4,234 of CAEFZY010064880.1, read as the reverse complement.
TAACTACCATTAGGGAGAGAAGTAAAACATGCAGGATGCCGGCCTTCCAGGACCGACTTTGGGCACCCCGAAATAAATGGTACTACAGGCGAACCTGCTCAGCAAGAGCACCTTCCAATTCATCCATTTTGAGTGAAAGGTGATGGTTACAATCACTTTTTCCACACAGGGCTACTTAGGTTTGGAGTTTTTGTCTCATTTAAAAACCATATTTTGTGTTAACTTGTGTTATCTTTACATATTTAAATTGGTTTGATGTTCTGAAACACTTAAATTTGAGCATTGTTTCCTCATTTCCATCACAAAAAAACTTTTTTACATGTTGACATGACAATGCTTAATTTAATAACTAATACTTTAAATGATGGATTACAGTATGTATGGTATTTTGTTGATTAAAAAAAGGCTACTTGAACAAAACGGTGGATGTGGTGTGTTTTATGAAAAAATTATGTATGGAAATTTAAATTTGTTGTCTACAGTTACAAAGATCCAGGATTTAGATACACATTTTAGAATCCTTTTTAATGTTCAGTGGTTCCTGTCTGAGTGAAAATAACCTGGGTTTTGAAAAATGCATTAGACTGTCATTTTTACATTTTTCAAGACTGAATTACTTGAGTTACACTGTTCATTGACTAAAAGTTTTACTTTTTTTGCTCATTAAAGCAGATTTGAAGGTATCAGAGGAAGTTAATAACAAGGAACACGAACACACTGTACTATACTTGAATGATCTTTACACTTCACACTTCCTGGGTCTTCACAATGTGAGAGGTCAGCTCTACGGACCTAGTCCTCGGAGCCACAGAGTCATTGCGTCTTCGGCACCTTAACAATGCAGGACATTTTCCACACAACAGGGACCCTCTGTAGGCACACGGTCATATTAAAAATATGCTAGAGGACTCCACAGAGCTGGACAGCACACACTGTCTCCTACAAGAAGTTACAACTTTTATAAACAAAGGGTTCCTCTCTTCTGAAAGCACTCTGATATCACCGAACGATAAACATAACAGTCAGATTTCTCACCTGATCCTCCTGAGTACATGTGGGTTTAACAGAGAATAAAAGGCAGATGAAAGCAGAAAAAAATGGACATAGACACCTATCCTTGTTTGACCTCTTCCCCAGTTCATCCAAACTTTTCTTTTATGCTTCAAGGTTCATTTTGTGTTTTGTCATATTTATTAGGGGTGCACTGATTGCAGTTTTCTGGCCGATCGCCGATTACTGATCTTTTAAAGCCTAACTTACCGATTCCCATTTGGCTGATACTAGTTTTTGTCTGAAATGTTGCTCAATATATTGTAGTACTTGTACGTTTCTGCTTATGCCAGCACTATTTCCCATACTTGCTAGGAGGATCTGAGTTTAAGTGCATTACTGTGCATTTATCTCGTTAACGGAACTGCATGCAGTGGTTGTGGTTCCAGGGGAATGTTTTGTGGTGGGACTTGTTGTTGTTGCTCGCTGACTCTGGTGTGGACGTGTAAAGTTTGTCTGCATCGGCGTTAGAGCACATAAACCACCTAGCTGTACTCCTATCTTCATTAAAGGAAGATTAACATTATTCCCTCCTGGAGTGGTTATTATCCTGCACCTTTACAATCCACCCACGGGCCCCGATAACAATATCAAGAAAGTTGCTGAATAGGCAACAATGGGGTGACTGTTGTTAACTGTAAATGTGTAGACATGGCCTGGTTGAGCGGTTTGTCAGTAAACCCTCTCTCACAGGAGAAAAGAAAAGCACAATGGTTGATTTTGAGACCTTTGCAGAGGTTGATAACCTCAATGGATAAGATTGGCTTCACATGTAAAAATCAGCCGATAAATTGGTGCACCCCTAATTTTTGTCAAATAAAATGCTGTGCAACTCTTAAATAATCAACTATTATTTGTTGCAGATGAGTGTGTGTTGACATGGAAGCACAAAACAACAACCACCGTGCTTTGGACAATCACAACATCCTGTGCATGCTTGCTACTCAGGAGGATCAGGTGAGAAATCTGACTGTTATGTTTATCGTTCGGTGATATCAGAGTGCTTTCAGAAGAGACACAACATCCTCACAAACTGAATTTTTGCTTAAATCATCTGCTGTTCTATCCAGTATTATTCTGTTCATTCCAAACCCATTAGCCATATTATTATGACCACCATCATTATTTTTTACTAAATGCTACAATGTAGCATTGTAGTATGCTACATTGATACTACAATGCGACAATATAGTATCAATGATACTACAAATTATCCTGAAACTTCTAAGCTGGTTCCAGATTGACCACTACCTGTCGATCTGGAACTGACTTTTTGGAAATTGTATTACACAGCTTTTGTTAATGCTGTAAAATTTCTTTTACTGCCATTTGAGTTTGACAGTTTTTCCCCCAATCCTTTCCTTGAACAGAGAAACGTATCAAGCCTTCAGTATTTCTGCACTATGGCAAACTTCCGCATTGAAAAGAAGATTGGTCGTGGTCAATTCAGTGAGGTCTATAAAGCCACATACCTGCTGGATGGACAGCTGGTTGCACTCAAAAAAGTTCAGGTATAGTGCTCTAATAGGGCTTCAGAACAGTCTTCTACTGGTGGTTAGTTAGCCACTCGCTGCCAGTGGGCTAATATCTGTATAAAACTGAAGATGTTATGGTGCAAAATAATGTTGTGATTTCACAAAATATGGACAAAATGTTTTTAAATAGATTTATTTAAAATCTATTTAAAACATTTAAATATCTCTTAGACATCTCTTTAACTTGAATGCTGTTATATCTCTGTAAGAAAAGAACATTACAAATTTTCCACTGCAGATTTTTGAGATGATGGATGTGAAGGCTCGTCAGGACTGCCTTAAGGAGATTGATCTGCTAAAGGTAAAGTTCTTCCCATGCTAATGTATTAATTTGATAAAATTCATTAAGAAGTGCATAAAAAAATTGCACGAATGGATTTTTGACTGAAATGAAATTTCCTACAGAAACGATCCGAGAACAACAGACAAACAGTATTTTGAGTTGTCAGTAGACAAGCACAACACTGCAGTTTAGTTACTCTTCTAACCCACATGCTCTAAAACATTTGATAACCGGCTTGATTTGGGAGACATGGAACATAGGGTGGACATGGAGATTAGTGGAAAGTCAGAGGCACATTGACCTGTGGCTGCTGAGGTGTGAGAATTATGAGCGTATCCTACCCAGGATAGAAATTTACTCCAGTGAGATGGATTGGAGGATGAGAAACAGCGGAGAGTTGATTCGAGCTCCTGGTTCATACGCTCTGTCTGACCATTTGTCTGGGGGTGATAACCAGATTAGAGAGAAACTTTAGCGTTGAGGGCGAGACAGAACTGTTTCCATACCTGTGAGATGAAATGTTGTCCACAATCAGACAGGATCTCCATAGGAATACCATGCAGCCAGAAAACATGCTTGTTGAGGAGTTGAGCAGTGGAATGCGGAAGGAAGCTTTCTGAGAGGGACAAGGTGACATGCTTTGGAGAAACGGTCCCTCTTGAAAATGAGATCCAAATCTCAACGGGGTTTACCTGATTAAGTAAAGTAAATTAAAAAAATAAAATCTATGGTTAGAATAGTGGTCACACGTTGCGATGCGGGAAGTTCGGTAACAAAATCTATTGCGATGTGGGACCAAGGATGCTTGGGAACCTTCAAAGGTTGGAGAAGGCCTGCAGGTGGTCGATGGGACGGTTTATTACGGGTGCACACTTGACAGGTGAGGACATACTCTTTCAAGTCCTTGTGCAAGGATGGCCACTAGAAGCAATGAATGATGAGTGATATGGTTCTGCTAATTCCAGGGTGAGCGAAAAACTTGGCAGAATGGTACCAATGAATAAGTTGAAAACGGACAGAAGTGGGGACATAGGTCCTATTGGGAGGCCCGTTACCTGGATCTGGTTTCTTCCGTGAGGCTCTATTCACAATGTCCGTGATCTCCCACATGACCGCACCAACCGTGCAGCTGGGGGGGTAAAATGAGAGCCGGGATCTCCTCGGCACCATCGGGTGCGTACTGCCAAAACCTGCGGCTGGTTTGGTGTTCTTAGAATCTGGACAATATGAAATTGAAAGATTAAACCATGAGAAAAACAAGGACCAACGGGATTGTCGAGGCTTTAGGCCAGGCATGTCAAACATACGGCCCGCGGGCCGGACCCGGCCCGTTGGATGATTTAATCCGGCCCGTCATAAATTTCTG